>JAODAG010016527.1:0-15660 GCA_027574785.1 Orphnurgus asper | reverse complement strand
AACAAAATTTGGAATGCACATTGGCATGCCGGGTATCACATCCATAGCAACCATTGGTCATGGGGTAAGGCCAGATGTCAAAATCTGGGGGTGGGCCGACGGTGGAGTTCCGCTCCCTCCTCGGGCTTATTCAGTAAGTAGTAGTGTGCCGTTCTCGTCAATGTCTTCTAGTATGTGTATGTTTTAACATCATTTTACCAGGTAAGCTTTATTTACTGTTTATATTGATAATAGGAGGAAGTGTTTGGAACGATATTTAGAAAGTGTTTAGAAGGATATTAGGAGGGAGTGTTTAGATTTATACCACGAGGAAGCGTTTAGATTGATATTAGGATGAAGTGCGCGAGGAAGTGTACAGATTGATATTTGGTACACTCGACATGACAATATCTGCAACTGGTTGTTGAACTGATTGCGTTAATTGTAGGTTGTATTTAGATTGATATTAGGAAGTGATGTAGGAGTAATAACTTAGATTGATATTAGAAGGTATAGTGTTGAGAATGATATTAGAAAAAAGTGCTTATATTGATACTAGGAGGAATTAGTTCCCTCAAAGGTTTCTAGATTAATGGAATAGTTTACCCGAGTATATCGCCTTGTCCAAGAGTGGTAATCATGTCTTACGACCGCCATTGACAGGCAGTGGCGAAGCTAGGGGTTACGACCTGAGGGGCGAGTTCAGTGTTTGGAGGAGCATTAACACCTCACGAGAATTGTTTGTATAATTAAACTTAGGTGCTTAGCTGAAGCTTATTTACATTCAATAATTGCCATGTTAGGCGTCTGCCCAATATTTACGTTTCTGGAGTTTGTCCCCCATTCACCGTGAATCCACCACCATGCAGTACCTCCACTCTTTTTGTATTATTTTTTAAATGGATGCAAAATGGCGCCATGTTTGAATTGATGCCATGATGCATAATTGACATGTATTTGATGTTTCCTGTATTTTGCTGTTATTGCCGGTGGGGTGGTGTACATTACCCATAAGGTCCAAATAACTACCTATAGTAGTATGGATACTATAGGCTGTGCACGGTGCGGTCAATAGAAGAACACTCGCAGAGGAGCGTTAACTAGCTGTTTCATCGACCCACGTGCCGTCGAGAAATAAGAGATTGGAAATTCCCTGTAGCGTGAACATCAAATCTAGCATGCAAATACATGGTGTTGATAACGACCGACGGTGCGCGTGCCTGTTTGTGGTCTTTCAAGTACACATTAAATTAACCATGTTCCAAAAAATATGTGATTAAATCAGGTAAAACAGCTCAAAGGGGTGACAATATTGCGTGAACTTGAGTGAGAATGGGTGTGGATGGTGCCATCCTCCCCCTGGACGGTAAATGCCATCTCAGTTATGGATGGGTCACTCTGCCAGTTGAGAATCTACAGGTGGGTGTTCTTGACAGTTTGTTTCCTATAATTATACAGGGCTGAGGATGTTACTTCTTCCTTTGGTTCATTTCCACTGCAAATCTAAATTAAACATTATACCAGCAAAGGACGAATTGAAATAAATGAAATCCATTTTTTTTTTTAAGAAAAATAAAGAAAAGATGGTTGAAATAAATGAAATCCACTTTTTTGTTTCAAAGAAGATACAGAAAAGATGCAGTGAATGCAAAATGAAAGCAATTTGAGATACATTTGGATGAGAAAAAAATTTCAAAGTTTGCTTTTAAGCTTTGCCAAAAACAAAAAATATCAAATGCCGATTGTAAACAAATGTGGTAGCCTGAGGTTGTCCTATCGATGTAACACGCCAGAGGGAAAAAACCTGATGGGATGATTGATCACGATGGTTTCCTTCGTGGATTAGTAGCATCCCTTTCACTAATGGAGGAGTGTTTATCGCAGCACTCTGAGATCCAATTTAGTGGCCATGTTGTTTAGATTACCACAGTATGTTAGATTACCATAGTGTTAGATTACCATATATTTATCTGTCCACTAGTTTTCATGACAGACATACTCGAAATGGAGTGAAAATCTCAGTTGCACTGAAATTCACCCCCGAACGAAGCCGACTTCATCCATCGTCACATGGCTAAAAGACCACCACGAACCAAAATCGTTAAGCTTTGTTGCAATTTTTTTATTTCAAACTTGGAAAGGTTACGACGTAGGACTTGAAATAAGAATAAATTGTTCGTACCTTACTCGTAGGAGCACCTTTGACCGAAGAAGCTACGTACGCAGACCAAGTTACTGGAGATATATACATGGCCCATCTGGTCGTTAATACCAAATTACCCCCCCCCCCAATAACAATTCTCGCAGGGAATTGGGGGATCAATCATAAAATGAAAACAAAATGTCGATTTATGACCTCTTTGATCCACCTAGCGACATCCAGGTGCAACAATTTAGGGAATCAAATTGATGCTTGTAGATAATGAAATATATGTCGAAAGTCAATGTCAACAGTTCCTGCAACCTTTAAATACGCCCGGCCCTCTTCCGCCATGATTGTACAAATTTATCACAAACGGTCATAGAAGCCATTTTCAATTACATACCTTTTACAGAAGAACTAAACTTGTCCGTTTTCAGTCTAAAAAGGACATTCCTAGAAAATAGATTAGATTTGTTTGATTTTTTTCAAGATCCTGTACAAAAGTTGCTCTCTTCACCCTAACGAAACCGATTTCTTTTCCTGTTGTTTGTGACAACTTGTCGACTACATAGGCGACATTGTTGTCAAATATTACATATGCACAATAACCATCTCATAGGTTTTTGTAAATTTATGACATATAAGCCATACACTGATCCAAGTGAGCCCTAAATATCATTAACCACAACGACACATGATTAACGCTTAACTTTTCCATGGTCTAAAGATATTTATCGAACAATTTATTTTTAATAGAAACTTGCCCTTGTCGTGCCAACAGAGAATTGATCATTTTAAAACATCTCTTATTTTCATGACTAACAGGTCACACAGCCCAATTAGAATGACAATCCAATTTCTGACAAGTAGTTTGAGAACTTCTCTTGTCACCATAGCATGTTAGATTTACTGACTAGAGTCAATTTGGCTAGATTTCATGACCTTGGGCCATTTGTAATATATTTCATGGCATGGGTAATTATTTTTTTTGCTGTATTTCAAAACAAGGGTCATTTTTGCTATATTTCATGACTTGGGCCATTTTTAATATATTTCATGACTTGGGTAATGTTTGGCCATATTTCATTTTCCCATGACTAAGACAGCAGCATAAAAATAAATTCACCATTATCCTGCACACAGAAATACAATGAAAGAAATCTCAACACAAAACATATTTGCTGACAAAAGTGAAAACAAACGAAAAACAAAAAGAAACAAACAGAAAGCACTTCGACAATTTTTCTGGCAATATGTCTTAGTAAAAATATTCTGAACTATTTGAAGAAATAAAAAAGGAAAAAAAAAGTCACAGCTAAAAAGAGAAAAAAAGATGAAGCTTTATTTATACTTCTCAGCAGCAAGTAAGAAGAAAGTACACAACTGATGGAAATGTTTGCAAACCTGTTCCTTAAACTCCAAGAATGCAAACTGTGTTTTAGTTACTTTTTACCATCACAGTAGAACATAAGAAAATAATAAGAACAAGATAAGCATCTGGATGGAGTATATATATAATTACAGCACTACAAACTACCCGGTAGTATGGTACAGCACTACAACTACCCAGTAGTACTATACAACACTACAATTACCCCATAGTATGATACAGCACTACAACTACCCAGTAGTATGATACAACACTACAACTACCCAGTAGTATTATACATCACTACAACTACCCAGCAGTATGGTAATATTACCTCACGGTAATGTATAGCGGTGAAAGCGAGTGTATTCTACCATGGGTGGTTAAAGCGAGCCACTGACTAACTACGGCATGCTCAGTCTGACCTTCCGAATAGTCATGGGTTAGTAAGCAGATGTGATTCAAGGTCATATCGAAGGAGAAAATTGAGTTGAAAGTAATGAAATAATGATTTGTTTCCATACAAATGCATTGATGTCGAAGGGTTTTAAGCTGGAATGATGAAAACTGGTCGTTGTATATCGAGCTTTGTGTATGGCAAACACGTTACAACAGTTAATTTAACTCCAGTAAAGTTCAGTATGTAAAGCAACTTTTCACCGAGGTGGTACTGATGATGAGCAACGAAAATGAGGACTCTATGCTAATTTTGGGACTGGAGCAGCTTGGTATAGGGTCTATGTTGATATAGGGTCTATGTTGATATAGGGTCTATGTTGATATAGGGTCTATGTTGATATAGGGTCTACGTTGATATAGGGTCTATGTTGATATAGGGTTTATGTTGATATAGGGTCTAAGTCTGGAGCTCGTTTGTCGGACCATGAAGCGTGATGGTTCTCAAGGGAGGGGAAGGTGGCGTGGGGGGGGGTATTGAGAAGTACATCATGTTCAGAGCTGACAACGCAAACATGTATTTGAGCTATTACCCTAGAACTGACGGATGATTCTCACGGGTCAAAAGTCTCTCGGATGAGGATGCTACAAACTGCCGATACGATCGGTCAGACGATGGTGCACGCGGCATGCTAAACAGCTAGATGGGTGCATGCGTTTCAGCGTTGCCCATAAAAGTTCATATGGGTCTGAAGCTATACCTTGAGCTCATCAAGCCAGCATCGACTGACGCCTCCGGAAGACTGGAGCCCTTAGTCTCTCTGGCCGCTTCCTTTGGCTGAATAGAGCTGACAGAGGAACCGTCTCCCTTCAAGACTTGTACGCACTTCCATTTATCGAGGTAGTTAGCTGTCGGTGGAAATTATGAAATTGTATTGATTCAGGTCGCCACGGGGCATGCTGGCGGTCGATGGAAAATATCTATCTGAAGCCCCCCCCCCCCAAAAAAAAGTTTGGTGGTCTAATGCCGTAATCTACTATTTGGGGGGCTGGGCGATTCATGCTGTCGTACGATGAAGATTTGAGTTTGTGGAAGAACACCGGCTTTAACAAGCCTTCTCTTTTCGACCAATGTCCAGCAGATACGAGGTAGGCATGTATACCCAACCGTCCCATCCTGCTCCTGTGACCGTCCTTAACGTACCCATCCGACGGACGTGAGTGTACCTCGATCTTTGACCCACCTTTCTCAAAGACCGAGGGAAGAGAGAGCATCTAATTAATCACCACTGCACCGCAGCTGCTCTTAGCGAAGTTATTGCGACACCAATGAACCCAACAAAAATCAAACAAATATACTAAACACCAAGGAAGACTTCACCCATCACCACTGCAGAGCAACTGTGCTGAACAAGTCATGCCTGGGGATCGAACCGGCAACCTTTGGTCTAAGAAACGGACACTCAAAAAGGGTATATGGAAAGAAGGGTATATGGAAAGAAGGTAGATGGAAATAATTGTATGTGGCAGAAGTGTATATGGAAAGAAGTTTTAGAACCACAGGATAGTTTATAGCTAGTATAACCACTGTCAAGCTATCTGTGCCTATCATGCAATGATAACAAAATAGAAATCAAAAGTGAAACATACTTTCAATATTGAAAACTTAAACAACAATAACATTTCCTTACCTTTCCATAACCTGACCACTCCATCATCGCTTGAGGCTGCTAGAATTGTCCCAGTAATATTCCAGCTAATTTGCCACACCTAAACAAGACAAAAAACAAAGTCTAATAAAACCTACTGTTTACCCCAAAGAAGGAAAGGCTAACAGACCGGACCAGAAAGAACTTACACACATAAACACACGTAATGTGATTAAGATAAAACCCATTGAAGTAAAAAATTTGTGTTTATAAATTTTGAAATTGCTGAATTTTGTTTGTTCACCTGAGCCCCTTGGTGGTCCAACTGTACTGGTGTGTTCCTGGCAGGAGCTGGACCAATCATAGCTGGGTCTTTCCTTTAAGCAGAATGATGCAAGATGTCATCCATATATTAAAATGTAGAACATTCAACATGTCTGAAATAACAAATACAATTCCATTCATTCAATTCAAACTTACGACACTTGACCATAAAAAACTCAGCAGATGCAACCAGCGGTCAATAGTCTACTGTCACGGTAAATTACAGTTCAAAGGGGGATTTGTGGACAAAACACTGCCACTTGATGTGTGTGTGTGTGTGTTTCATAACGACGGGTTACATTCGCATCAAGTTCGGATATTTTCTGCCAATGGATACAACCACAGTACACACTGTCAGTGTCCGATTTTCAAAAAAACAATGTTTAGCAATAACTGCTATGCAAATTTCTTTTGCATAGCAGATTGAACATTTTGACTAGCAGTTTTATAACTGTACACTATCTAGGGGGAGCGCCACCATGGGTTGGCGCGCAGCATACAAGAAAGTTTTAGCTAAAAAATACCCCCTAGATCGCAGGAAAAGACACTTCCCCGCTTATATTAAGCGAGAGCCAGGTGAAATTTACCCCACGTTTGGCGCCTGGTTCGTATAATAGTATTCTGTCAATTTCTGTATTTAACGCTCGCAAAAACACTCGTTTGATGGTTGGTAAACTTTTAGTTTTATATATCAACTTCATTGACTGCAGTGTTTTGCTGGGTTTTTTTAATGACGAACTACGATTGTACGTCTGTAGGAACAAACTCCCTAGCAGGAATAATAAATATCGGTTCGTCGCGTGAAGGTTACGCACTCCGCACTCCTGGTGCATTACTAATACAAGTTAGTATTGCAGAGCGTGTACCGAACTGTTAATAATATGCATGTATAGGCTATGCAATTTAGCGTTAGGTCAAACAGGTAGGCTAGCCTACTTCACATTGAAGATTTAATTACAAGTACAATATTTCTTTTAGAAAGTTCTGTTTCGTGGCTAGATAGATGACTGCTATAACAATGCGGTTAGTTGCTGAACTGTACACATACCTCAAGATTTTTGCGCTACTTTGATAGATCGATATAGCATATGCTTGCATTTATTTTTGCGACACATAACGACACATAAAAACATGACAGGAATCCCGTGGCCATCGTGTGTTTCCAGCCATGTTGCGGTAAAAACACGGCCTGTAAAAGATATCTGCACCGTCGTAAGTATCGGTACGATTGGTACCGATTCGTACTCACTTGTCAAATCTCATGATGACTACGTCCTTCGTGGCTATGGCTAGGACGTCATATGAGCGGCCCAAATTAGGCGCATATGCTATATCGTGGACGGCTTCCGTGATGCTCATTAACATACTGGTCCGGACCCATTTCCTGCAACGACCCCCCCAAAAAGAGACAATAGAACGGGTATGGTGAAAGTTTAAGCAGCAGGACACTTGATCCTTCGCCATAAAACTACCCAACTGAGTTCTAACATCCTCTTCTCAAAGACAAAACTGCATTAGTTTCAAATAAATAATGTAAATTTATAAATAATTTAAATTTACAATTAAATTTAAATTTATAAATAATTTTAAATTTATAAATAATTTAAATTTATAAATAATTTAAATTTATAAATAATCATACATGCGGTATAAAAACGTGTTGCTTAAGAGTGTAACATGTGCTCTTCTAACGAATGAATATTGAATCGAATGTTCGCATGACGCACATATATATATATATGTGCCTGTTGCCGATCAAGTGCAAATAAAGTCGTACGTATTCCCCTGCGAAGATATCGAACTACGATGAATGATTACATTTGGCCCAGCCCACTCAAGAGTATGCTAGCTAACGAAACCAAAAACAACAAGGGAGCATCTTATTATGGAGGACCTATGTAGGAAGTCCATCTAGTTAAGTAGAACAGTATATTAAGGGTTTGGAAGCCTCATATGCTCCATGAGAAACCCTGTCCGTGTGTGTGATCGTGGAGGAACACCCGCATTTGTACCTCAACCTTCGACCACTTTCTCAAAGACCGAGGGAAGTGAGAGCAACATGTCCATCACCACTGCACTGCACGGTTCTGAGCGAAGTTATCGCGACAACAATGAAAAAAACTTAACGAAAGTCAAACCGAATCACGCAAATACCATGGAAGACCAAACTCATCACCACTGCAGAGCAGCTGTGCTGAAGGAGAAATACGGTTCTCCCCGTTGCAAATCTTAATCGAGCAGAAGATCTGAAAGATACGAGTTAATAATCACAAAGCAACTTTGAGATCTTTTCATTCCAAAATCTTCCACCTAAGCTTTCCAGCCAGGGTATACGCCCTTAAAAGGATATTATAACTAACTCAGTAAAGATTGACATTTTTGTACAACGACAGGCATATATCCTGTGATTACCTTTCATTCTCCATATGTTCGTATATTTGTACTTTGCCACCGGCCGCTGGGTTAGCATTGTCGCTCCCGACTGCAATAGTAGCCGGGTGTAACCTACAAGGGGAAAAGAAAGCTCCGGAGGATAGAGAGTTGCGGTAATCGTTTCAAAGGCGTTCGTTTTAAAAAACGCCCTTGAGAGGACCGAAATATGTCCACTTCCAGAAACGACCGGAACTTTTTCAAAAATAAGGAAGAAATGATAGAAATACAAAGAACATTGAAACAAAAGTCTCCATTACTATGGTTCAAAGTGACGAGCCAACAATATAATGGTGTAGTTGTGAAAGCCCAACGAAAATGGAATTTATGAACTCAAGGTGTTCGACGGTCCTGTGCAGCAAATTGAAATGGGAATTGAAAACAAAAAGCAACCTACACTTCTCCCTCCCTGCCTCCTCCGCCCCTCCCTAAATTAAGATGGGTGATTCCCAAATAGGAGGGTGATTCCAGGGAGAAATTGATGGCTAACACTCGACCCACGAGAGCGATGTCGCCTGGGAGGTGGCATCGAGGAGGTGACCCCCGGAGGGCTATACGCGGCAACGATACCTCGAAGGGTTCCACGAGAGGCAACTGCAGCTCATCTTAGTTTGTATCTGGTCTTGAATTTCCCAAGTCGTGAGGTCTGTCAGGTCAGGCGCCTCGTAGATCCTGACGTTGCCGTCAGCCGAGCAGGTTGCCTGTTCAAATACATTTTCAACGCATAATTAATTCATTCATTCATTCATTTTTTCCGGAAACTTTCTATAAAATCTGTTGTCAGAAGGATGTGTCACACGATAGTAGGGATGCACCGGAATTCTAGCCGGATGGCACCCTGCCAGATTATTTCTGAATCTGGCACGATTTCCAGATCGACAAAGTAATTTACATTACATACATCATATCTGAGGCGGTCTTACGTGGATAGTGGATGGTAGGATGTATGAAGGTTTCCATGATGTTGCAAAAGAAGACACAAAGACACTAGGAACTTGAACGAGAAAACGAGAAACTTGCCAAATGCCTAAATGAATCAAGGGTAATCATGGATTCTGTACGTACACGAGGTAAGGGAGTGCGTGCTACCAACAGTATCACGTTGGAGGTCAACTTTGTGTCGACGGACTAGCTGCTTATTCGCCTAAAAAGATCAGAATTGCCCAGCAGCTTAGCAAGCTGCTTGCTTGCATGCCAGGTTCATTGTTTCAGAGTGAAAATGAGGTTCCTATAATGATCACCAAAAACCTGAAATAAACTAAAACAAACCCCCGAAAAAATACACTCACCAGTTTCAAACCGAGAAACCTCGGACTAAATTTAACGTCGGTCACCGACGTCCGACTGTCAACGAGGGTAGCTCTCTTTAACTGGGAGGTGGAAAAAAATAAAATAAATTTTACGAGAGCAATTATTACTGCATGTAACTATCGTCGGGAAAGGAAAGATTGCAATTAATTTGTTGCCGAAAACCTGGTCTTGTGACTTAACTGGAAAACATCATTAAATTCCATTGTATGAAAAGGGCAAAATATGTTTTCCAGGAGTCATGCATGTAGTCGGCAAAAATCACCCTTTTAGAGTCTTTGGGCTGTGTGTGACTTCATGTTGGGACAATTCACCTTCTCATCCATAGATTATTGAAATTAATGATCATCCATGATTTTAAAAGGTAACTAAAGTTTAAAAGGTAAATAGCCAACGCAAAGCGGACGATATAGCCAACGATAGCTGACGTAATAGCGAACGAGATAGCTGACGTACCAGCCAACGAAAATAGCATTCGTAAAGCGTCTATTCTACGGACACTGCCGCTATCAAGAAAGCGTAAATATTAATACCCTTCATTATATTTTGTATATTTGTTTCTTGTTTTCATTTCCAATATCCTAACACGACAACACTCTGAAAATACAGATAGTTGTGAAATTTTAACAGATTGTATCCGTCTAGTGTTTTGTGTGTCCCCACAATCTCAAACTGAATTATATTTGTCTCACTTAACAAGGGTCCGTGTACCGCTAGATCACTAACATGTGACAACGGAAATGAACGAAACAGGGAGATATACTAAATACTTAAGAAAGCTTACAGAGAAAAGAAAATTGGGAGGGGAGAATTGGGGGGGGTGGAAGGTATATTGATGCAAATTTGTAATAAAAATAGAACGTTTACTTCTTACATTCGATTTGGTTTGTAAAGAAACCACTGCACTTTAATACGTTGTTTATTGCAGGGAACGATATAAAATTAAGAGTTTCAGAGCTTTGTACTATAGATCCCATCAGTTTAGAAACATGGTGGACCACCCCAAGCAAATATACTGCACCAGGGTACTGAAAATCAGGACCAATATTCAAATACATATATAGAAAAAAATCGGCTGACCTTTCCAGCAGATTGTAGCTGATCATGAGGAGGGGGAGGGGGGGTTAACATTGTAAGTGTTCAACAAGAGACATAAAATCTGCTTAAGATGTTAAATACAAATGCTGGACCGAGAATAGTCATTTTATGTTATACTTTACCCAATGGCCTTGTCGTTTTTGGCTTGGTGTGGTCGATCCGGCTATCATGAAAATAAGAAAACAAAAATGTTGATTTTTAACTTTGAATGATGATCCAGCCCATCCCGTGCTAATAAAGTCACGGCGCAGAAAGTCAAGCAGCATATACTGTAGACTGCAACGTACACATACACACCAAGTTATCGGATACAAGAGATAGAAGAGGCATGGCTATATTTTCTCCATGAAACTGCGCAAACATACACTACGAAAAAATAAAGGTTCTATAACGAAACTTGCCCACACAAGATTTCTTCTAAGGAGAGCAGGCAATAAATGGATGCATAAATGCCTCTAATACCAGGAGGCACTTTGGGTAGAGTATGTAAAATGAACCAGACCTAACAGCTACAATTTTAAATGTGTGAAGGATAGGTATATATATATGCAAGTGCATCGCATAAAATTGTAGAGCGTCCACAATCTCTGGATAGAGTGAACTAGAGGCATTCATTTTACTTTTAAGCTTAAGTTTTAAGTTGGAACGGTTTAATATGATATCATCAAATAAAAAACATTGATCATTGTTTTCTTTGTTGATAATATCGTATTAAACCGTTCCAACTTAAACGATATATGGACAAAGGAATAGTCTCTTTAAATTATGTTACCGGGAATTATACTGTGATATAGCAAGAAAAAATGGTACACATTAGGGCACAATCCTGAATCAACATGAAGTAAACAGTAGATAAACACTGATTTTGCTGCTTCGCTCTAAGGGGAAGGTATCCCTGATGGTATCATTCTGGTTAGTCATTCTGGAGTGCATGGGGCCAATATAGATATAAAAGCTTCTATTTTGGCGTGGAATAGTACGAGATATATTTACATCAGTCATTGAACATTTGTATGAACGTTTTTGATGTTACAGTATTCTAGGTAAATAAACGCAGTCGAAAGATTAGTGACGATTTTGTCTAGCCCATTCGGAACGTTGCGTGACCTGACCCGACCAGTGGCCGGGTAGCTAGCTTAATTACACCGTATGTAGGTACGTTGAGTATATTAAACAATCAGTTCCAATGGTCGACTACTTGCAACTTTATATCGATTGCCGATTATCTCCCGATATCGGCCCGAGGCTGATTATCTAACCACTTATCGGTCAAACACAGAAACACAACTACAAATACTAGCTCTCTTTGAGCTCAGTAGATGTTTAGATAAGGTAATTTCCACAGGACATATGACGTCACATGATTAGGACAAAGGTCATCAGCGAGAGTTTTCTGGTAAAAGGATGCGATATTAAGTAGATGTTAAGCAGTAAGAGATGGCGAAGTAGATGGCCATAATTTTCTTGATGTTTTAGGTCGTTTTAACTTGAATAGAATTTCATTCAAAGTAAACATCAAATTTTCATTTTCCCGGTACTTCCCACTCGTGGCTAATATGTACAGGACCTTATTTCCCGGGCCAAACCATATGTTGGTTTTATACTCACCTACTTCTTCCCAAATGGCTGCCATCCTGTCATACGAACACGAAGCTAGCACCTGGCCAAACTCAGGATGGGCCCATGTGACCCTCCAAACAGAGCCACTGTGGGTCTGTCAAGAGAACATAAACAGAAGACATTGTCAATACATTTACAGTAGTTTAGTTCAGTTCAGATGCCTTACACTCACAAACAACTCTGTCGATGGTGGTCGTGGATGAACACTGGCTCGCTGTTACATGCCATCTCTCTCTGACTATTTGGCATGCGCCAAACAGAAATAAATATAATGGGTTCTTATTCGCAACAATGTATTGTAAAATGATGCTCCGGCAACCTAATCGTCATCTGACCATTTCACTAATTTTGTTCAAAATTTTGTCAAAATTTGTTCAGTTCCAACATGGCTGTTAATATGCGAGATAACCGAGAGGTAAAGGTACAGGAAATTGCCTTAGGGTAACATGCAATGTATGAAGATGTATATTATCTAACTGCATCCCATGTGGAATGAGAGCAGTTATATACTAGTGCAGGAATGACACCAGAACCAAAGTTATATACATAGAGAGTTCCATAGAGGGAAGCTTCCAATATCTTGAACATGGGAAACTTTAATATACTACTGACCAGAAACAAGTTGCAACCATGTAGTACATGATACAACCGATCATGCATGCTCCCAGGACTGCCAATTTTCATCCCCATCTATCTAAGGAGTCTATACTGTACCTTAAAATTTGTACCTTAATATTTATTTGACAATGTTCTCAAATACTGATGTAAGAGAAACCTGTTCATTACCACTGCATTGCAGGGAGGGGTCGGGGTGGTTGTCTGACTCTCCGTATGTGAGCTACAGTAGGTAACGCGTTGCCTATTAAACAACTATGCGTGCATCCATTACAGTATGAAGGTGTAATTTATATGTGACTTAAACTGGTAACATCAAGGTTAGAGGTGCAGCCATAGCTACCACCTCTTTTATTACATCATCGATCATTTAGAACAGATCGAAGTGACATATTCATGTATTCTGTGATTGGCATAAATATCAGACTATGCTTCATATGAATCTCAACCCAAATGAAGGATCATGACATGTCACAGGGAGGACCTCTCATGCTTGTGCCAGGCTAGGGGACCTGCTCGCATAAGTACATTTAAAAGTGAACGGCACTTTCAATACTGTAAAAATCACATTAATGTAGGCATGCAATGTAAAATATGTTTTCTTTATTGATAAATAAATGGATAAGAGTCGTGGGACAAGTTCCTACCTTCCAGCTTGCCGTGCAGTGCCATTCTCCTTTGTCGTTTATATCCCAGACCTACAGTAGACACAGAAAGACGTTAATGAAGAGCTGGTCGGCAGATATGGTACCGGTAACGTATTCGTTCTTGACACGAACAGTAGTTAAGTGAGGGAGTAGGTGGTGCAGTAACGGACATCACAAATTGGTGCGACGAAAACAATTTTATAGGGAATATAGTGCCATGGAGTGAGTCATAATGGGAAACAAATCTGCATAGATGGTATGTGTGTACAGTTTTAATAAGTCAAACAAAGTGTCAAATTGTGGTTCTTATGTGACCACTAGACCAGTTTTGGCTCTCATATTCTAATGCTTCATCAGTGGCAAGCCATGAATATTTTATATTTGGTTTTAGTATCATTCTCAAAGTGCACCATAGACAGCATCAATAGGAATAACACCTGGTTGAACTCTTCACTTAGCTATGTAAAGGGACAACATATCACAATATACAAATTATCATCCCAGCATTGATCTACAAAGGTAAGACTAAGACAATCTTAGCAAGACATGTTCCAGGGTATTTCTCGGAATTTACCTAAAACAAACCTTCACGCAAGATATTGTGACAAAAGTTTTTTTCCTGGTTGGATGGAAAGCAAATTGGTGTCACACTGACCCGATGAACTAAGCAGTTTTTTAAGGAGTAAACTGGAGTCTTATACTAGAATGCTCTTTTTAAGAAACAAAACCTAATTTGAGGTCGTTTGTGTCTACATTTTAGTAAGTAAATTGTGGTTCTGTCGACCAACTAGACCTGTTTCTGTTCTCATGCTCTAACGGCGGAGCTTCATCAGTAGGCTAGTAGGCTAGTAAGCCGTGAATATATATATATATATATATATATATATATATATATGTGGCTGTAGTGTGTTTTGCATACCCATGAGCAACAGGTAGGCCTACACAATAATTGACCAGATGTTTATTGAATAAACATCTGATCAAATATGTCTAATGATACTTGTTTTTGTATACATGACTGAGTGAGACTGAGTCCCTCCCAGTTCATCAACAGGTATATGTTTGTGTTTATTCACAGTAATTGTTACTGTTCTGTAGGCATAGCAATGATACTGACATACTGTACTATGTCAATATGCATGTTTGGTGTACCATCGATCATTAGACTAAAGAAAGCTGAAACATTATCATCACTAGCTGTAGCAGCACAGTGGTAGTTGGCTTGTAGTTGTAATCTAACAGTAACAAGTATTACTATTAGTATTAAGTAACATGCAACATAGGCCTAGCACTAGTGATGAAAGTGAAGCAAAAGAAAAGGTTGTCCACAGGACAACCACCTGGAGAGATTTGGTTATCCTGTCAAAACTCTGTTTGTCCTTCCATAGATGCATACGAAATTACGAAAATGAACACAAATAACTATACTGCCACTGGCCCTAACGTCTTACTTAGTCTTACTTTAGTTAGACTAGTTTAACCTAATGCTAGTAACAAGTAACATTAACACGCACAGTTAGTTAGGGCTAGCCTAGGCATACCTGAACGCTGTGATCACTCGAACATGTAGCCATTCTTCTACCATAAAAGTCGAAAGCAACATCGTGAATTAAATCTTTGTGATCCGCTGAAATACTTCGTGCAACATACATCTTTCTTGAAATTTGAATCAATTATGATTTACAAAGGAGAAAAACAGTTTCATTCATTAGGAAATTGGATCGACAAACTGACAATCAGTCCTTATAACCGCAGTGACCAGAACGTAAGTTCTTCATCGGCTGTACATTGTAGTACTAGGAAGTAGTACTACTGCAGAAGATGTGCTTTATATTTCTAAATTCTGTGGCCAGAATGAAGATGCGGAAAATTTCCAGACGTAGTCTACGCTGAACTTAGTTTAATCTTTAGAGCCCTGACACCCCAGCTGAAATTTCGTATTGACTGTTTTAAACTTTGTAATTATATTATTATTGTTATTATTATTATTATTGTTAATATTATTATTATTATTATTATTGTTATTATTAATATTATTATTATTATTATTAATATTATTATTATTATTATTATTATTATTAT
>JAODAG010016195.1:0-18085 GCA_027574785.1 Orphnurgus asper | reverse complement strand
ACTGTTGTCATCTGACACTGAATACGACATACGTAAAGTTCGGGCCTACCTGGGTTATGTCTCGAGAGTTTAGACATATCATATGGCTGGCCTTCAGCTCAGACACTTGGCTAATTCGCCATCGATCGTCGATGCTCTTGACATGTTGAAAGCGCACCTAGTTTGCAAACTAGAACTGGTAGTACTACATGTATCCTTGTACTTGTACTTGTATATAATTATGGTATAACGACAAATCTCGTTTTCACTAGTCACTGTAACACACTAGTAGTAGTACTAGTATAGTAGTAGTAGAACTGCTATGGCAGTGCTAGTACTAGTACTAGTACTACTCTGTACTGTAGTAGTATCACAATCAGGTTATAACCCGTCTCGGGAAGCCAGAAACTTTTTAAAACAGCTTGTTTATTATATTGGCATTTTCAACAGCTCGCATGACCATAACAATGTTTAGTTTGACAATATCATGATATTATAAACATAATTATAAACTCCGATAATTGACTAGAAGTACATTGTTGTACAAATACAATGGCCAATAAAATCTGTTGTTTATACATTCAAGGATGTGTTGAATATGCAATAGCGTCGTTGCTACGCAATATAACGCTCAAGTACTCACTACGAGTACTAGCGCACAAAGAGCCCACAATATAAATATTAAAAATGGCTCTTCAGGTGGAGCAAACATGTTCTACTGACTTTCTTGGATTGACCTCGACGACACAACAAGCAATATCATTCCATACTACCGAATTTGAAGATCGCGGTGATGTGATCGAGAGTTACTCAGAAAATGTACCGAAAACAGAAGAAGGCAGAATCAGCCCGACAGCTTCTGAACATGAAGAGGTAAGTAAAACTTTGGCTAAGCCTGTGCATCATGATAAGTACATGTATATGTGTTCTGCGAAATTTTGAAAATAAAAAAGTCCAGCCTTGTAGTATAGTACAACCACTTACTAGATGGTAGTAGTAGTAGTAGTAGTAGTAGTAGAACTTAGTACACTGTCGTCTTATTTATGGTTAGAAATTTCGAGTTTACTGTAGATGATGAACATTTGTGACTGAGACTGGATCCTGCTAGTAAGTACAGTCTGTACTATAGTGCATGGAAATATGGGACTTACTTTCATAGCGTATCAAGGGCCTGAGGTTTGTGTAACGTACCATAAATTCTAGGACCTGTCGGTTCAAGGACTACATAGGGTATGCAAAGGCTACGTAGTTAAGACTTGATTAGGTACAGGGCCTAGTACATCTACGTATGTTACAAAATCCTCCACACTGAAGGCCCTTGTTTTAGCTGTGCATGAACTCCCAAATAAGAAAATTACAAAAATAATCATTATTATGTTGGTTTCGACACAAAAGCAATAGAACAGTAGAATGATTTTCGTGTTATGTCTGACTTTTGTGTTAAATGTTTACTGCCATTTTTAATGTCATTTGTTTATTCAAAGCACCAAGTTTTCATTGCATGGTTTTCTGTAGCTAGCATGCATATTAATGAGTTGGTGGAACTTAAGGTAAAATTATCATATTGTCAACATCTCCACAACAGAGTGTCCAATTTTGTTCCAACTTGGTATGAAGGTGAATAATACAGTAGGCATAAATATATACATGCCTAGTCAATGTCCACTGTCATATGAATGACGGTGTTAACCGTGCTTTCCTCTCATTATCATTAGCTGTTTCAAGACGGTGTCTTAGATGAGGAAGCAATCTCCTCTGGACTCTCTAACATGGGTCGTACATCGGATGGTACTGAAGCAACATTCCTCCATCTCACTCTCCCAGTAAGTAAGATGTCATATCATCACTCACTGCATTACAGTTACATATTTTGTTATAATTTATAGCGATAGAACACAGAATAAAAATTGTTTTTGTGGTATTGAGCAGAGGCATAGCCCCTAGTGTACTGTAATTTATTTTAATTAAATTTCATGATGTTTAACTCCAGGAATGCCTACTCTGTCCAACGAGTCATAATGCTGTTAATTGAGCTGTACCACAAATACATACATATCAAGCTATGAATATGTCTGATTACCAGTTTGTACTGGGGAAAGAAAGAGATAATAAAAACACTGGATACACAACATTCATTTCCCATTGCTTTGCCTTGGCAATAACTGACTGCCAAGGTCAAGGGCTGAGATTGTTATGAGTTGTGACAGTTAGGTACCTCTTCCGGGGATCAACTTGTCCCATCCATCGGCCTTTTTTTTTATTACCCACTTCTGTGAATGTGGGGGACAGAAATACAGCATTGTCCTTCCAAAAGAATAAACCTAATATTGAATTTGATCAAATTGCAAAATGGTAACTTGTTCTTAGTCGTCAAGTTACAAGTATCAAACTTGTAATAGCCAAGAGTTAAAGGGGATCAATTTTGTAGGCAGGGATATAAAGCTAATCACGTAAATGGCCAGGGTTTAAAATTATGCAGACTACAGTACTGTAGGTCGATCCTCAATTGCTCATTTTACTAACCATTTCCCCAAATGCCTTCAAGGAATTCCCATCCCCAACCAGTAATGTTAATCCGGTCAATCGTATTCCAAAGTAGAATCTTTATTGAGACAATACAAGGAAAGAAAAAAAATTCATTGGAAAATTCCTTCAAGAACCAGCTTTTTATAAATATTATACAGTCATTTATATGGTCTTCTGTTATTTTTAAATTTAATAATAATTTCTTTTCATTTATTTATTTTATCTTCACAAGGGTTATAGTCTTGCAAATATTGACATACTAGCAAGTTACATATACCTCCAGAAGTTAGAAGTACCATACAACAACTTAACAGGTACAGTGAACTACAAATTTGCATTTACAGATAACCATTTTGTTATAGTGTAACAATTTTTTTGTTTGTTTTTCCAATGTTGAACAGTTAACTTAGACAAATATTTGTTATTATTGACAACTTTTGTTAATTGCCAATTCTGGCTATAGGGTCTGGGCCACTTGTTGTCTCTTCGAACATGACAGAAGAAACCATAAAACCATTTTTAACTATTATAGTCAAAAATAAAAATATTTTCAAGACTATTTTCTTCTTCTGTGGATGAACATTTCATTGACAGAACAAGAAGAAAACATATTGTAAGAAATTTATTTATTTCAAGAGTGTGTTGTCTGAGAATATTTCTTTGATCAGGCGTTACATGTGCCTGGTGGTGTCACAATTAGTGCCTGCAGTGCATGGTGATACCATTAGTGTCTGGTGGTGTTACAAGTGCCTGGTGGTGTTACAATTAGTGCCTGCAGTGGTGATACCATAGTGCCTGGTGGTTTTTCAATTAATGCCTCGTAGTGTTACAATTAGTGTCTGGTGGTACTGCGATTAGAGCCAGTGGTATTACAAGTGCCATGGGGGGCCCACCCACACCTACAGTACTGTTCCTCACCATATACTGTAGTAGCCCTCTTCTCCTTCTTCTTTACCACCCCTCAGACTTATCTGTTGTAAGTTCCATGCCATACTTAGTTGAGTTGGATGCTTCACACAATGAACTTACCACACTGCTGGATTTCAGTCCACCTCAAAATTTGAAGGTTAGATATGGTTCCTTTTTATTTTTTACCACTTATCTGTCTTTTACAGTACTTTGCCCCCCCCCCCCTGTTCCATTGTTTATCCCTTTATACTAGTTCATTTATAGGGTAAAGCTAGCTCACATGTTGACACTTATTATACTCTCAAAGTGACTTTTCAACAACCTTACATTTTTGGGTTTGGTTACAATTCTCAAATAATATTTTACTGTTTCCCAGTTGTTCAAACTGTCACCCTTCTTTCAAATTGATACAAACCTTTGACAAAGGACATTCCCCGTGGTAAGTAAAAGCATGGGTGGAATTTAACATCTGGAAGGCATGCATGGACAGTAAGTAAGCACCAAAGGGATCCTTGACAATGTTTGCCCATAGCAATAGAAAAAGTTCATTTTTCACATTTTGTATCATTATATTTTTATATATAATATTAGAATTTTCCATATTTGATTTTGCACAGGAAGTGGACTTGTCTTTCAACAAGATTGAAGAAATGGGTGATCTGTCTGCCCATCATGCTCTTACAAAATTAATATTAGACAGTAAGTATAATCTCATCTTCAATGGGAAAGGTTCTATATTTAAACTGATCGTGCCATCTAGAACATCATAGATGGAATTCATCTCTGCAGTTTATCCTTGTGTCAAATCCAGTAAAAATCATATCAAATTGGGTGTAGCAAGCATGATTTTTGATGTCGTTCTTGTTGGTAACGCTTTCTTTGAAAGGTGGAAGCTTTTCATTCTTTCAGTCTCTGCTAATTCTAATCCATAAAAGAAACAAATCCCTATTGCCAGAGTTGGTGGGGAGTTGTAAAACACACATCCTTCTGTCTGCCATAAAATAGCCATCACCCTCTTCAGATGAATCTTCACCACATCTTCTGTCTTGTCCATAATAAAATTAGTCACCGAGACCACAGATGCTGGCAGGCTGCAGTGGATCTTGTTTTCTTTATCAATTAGTGGAGGGCTTCAAGGGGTATCTGACTTGTTTGCCCATGAAAGATGTTCCTTCGATTTAATGCAGTCTCAACAGTCACATAGACACTATAATCCAAATGGAATGTTCCCAAAAAGTACATTCTTTAATATTCCTTAATCGCTTGTAATTTGTGTCTAATACCCCCTATTTTTTCCAATGGTTTTGTTTTTAGAGAATTACTTGAGCCAAATCAGTGGAATAGAGTCTTGCATTGCTTTACAGCAATTGAGCCTTGCCCATAATAATATCAGGAAAATTGAAAACGTGGAGAATCTCTCGCTGAAATACCTCAACTTGGTAAGAAAATATTCATTAAAACAAAATCATTCCCTGATAATGATCCTTCTTAAGTCATTCAATTCCTTCATATGTCTGCTGTTGAAGCATTGACATTGATCTTATGACTTCTATTTAGGAAATTGCTATCTAGCAGAAAAGCAGCCAAGGAAAATAATTCTGTCAATACAATTGTTATTTTTAAAAATATCATAAAATCTTTTTCATTGATCATGATCTGTTCAGGCTGCCAGGAGTGTTTGCTTCTGCTCTCGCCAGACAGCTCAGAAATAATAAAAAAAAAACTCTGTGATATTTAAACACAGTTTAAGGGTTAAATGTAAAGAGGTCAGCTTCAGATTAAATGCTGTATATAACTTAACAGTCGATAGCAACTTGATGCCTGTATCAAATGTATAGCTTGGAAATCATGCCTTGCCATAACTGAAAAGGACCCAAAGAAGAATGTATAGCTTGACTTTTTGTTTAGAGAGGAAACCAAGTTGAAGAGATTGATAACCTGGCCAGTCTGAAGTACTTGCAGCAGTTGGATCTCTCAGGGAATACTATCAGCAGCCTTCGAGGAGTGGAA
The DNA here is from genome assembly GCA_027574785.1 of Orphnurgus asper. Classification (NCBI taxonomy): domain Eukaryota; kingdom Metazoa; phylum Echinodermata; class Holothuroidea; order Elasipodida; family Deimatidae; genus Orphnurgus; species Orphnurgus asper. The sequence continues at coordinate 12,661 of JAODAG010016195.1, read as the reverse complement.
GAAAACAGGGTTTTGGAAATCCTGGACTGTGAAAATAACCAGGTGATAAAATACAAGTCGTTGCCTTTGCTTTAAAGCGATATAAGTGTAAATAATCAGCATTTTACTATTGTTTGTCCGTAATGTGGCAGATGACAAAAGTATAATGAATTCTCATCGCAGTCTGGATGCAAATAGGCTCTCTATAATGTTAGTAGTCGTACCACCCTCGATAAATAATGTGACCAGGATACACGTCTAATACTGAACCAGCCAAAGCTTTCAACAATTGAATTTGAATGCACAACATAACAAACAAGCAAGGGTTTATCTTGACACTCAACGTTATCGCTCTATAGCCGTACAGGATTAGTATGTTTGAAATTTCCCCGGCTACTGTAAGTACGTCCCTGGTCAGCAAGCGAGGTCACTCCATGCTACTTCTTTGAGTCGTCTGACTCGAGTCGTCCTGCGTTCCTGCGGATTTTAATTACACCGTGCGTGTGTTTCCCGCCCGTCCCTCTGCGTAGATTGCCAACATTGAGGAGGTAGAACACATCAAGGGCCTGCGGCTTCTCCGATGTCTGAATCTGCTGAGGAACCCGATCCAGGACTCTGCAGACTACAGGATGTCCCTTCTCTTCAGGCTACCACAGCTGTCTGAGCTAGACAGACACCGAGCAGAAGCTGAAGAAAAGGTACGACAAAACTCCATTTTTAAGTTCGGGGGGGTCACTTGCATGCGATAACTTCCACACACCCTGCTTGCTTGGGGTGTTAGTGGGGGGAGCAGTAGTTTGGGGGCATAAGAAAACATGAAGGTCTTGAAGTTAATTGTTATCAATCTATATTTGCAATTGGTTTTCTCCTAAGTCTGATGGTTTTCCTTCCTTGTGAACAAGGAATCAGGAGTCTGATTGTTTCACTTACTCACCATGCAGCAATGGTTTGAACAAATTAACTGTCAGATATAATTTATATTAACGTTTACTTTTCCAAGGCCATTAATTCTTTACGTGCCTTTTTTGAGCCTATAGTATGTTTTGTGTATGTGTGTATTCCTTTCATCGTCCCTTAGAGGCGGTCCAATACGACTTTACGCATAACGTTAAGCCGCAATCTCTAAACCGTCTTTCATTTCAGATCGCTGCGGTGAACTTGTTCAATCCCCCTCCAGAAGTGGTCGCCGCCCAAGATCACAGAAAGTGCATGGTGTACTCGACGCTCCGGTCGGCCAGGCTGTACAGCAGGTGACTATGGCTATATAACTAAATAGTTATAGGGAGGTTCACTTCCCATTTAAAAGGTTCAGCCGTAATTTATCGCAACACTTGGGTGTATACTTAAGTCAGTCCGGAGGCAAATACTGCATGGTATATGATCCATGTAAGACCACCTCAAATATAGGTTATACCTACACTTCATTTGAGGTGGTCTTTAATGTAGGATACTGTACATACTTGAGTATGTATAAGTATGCACCTACACTATATTTGAGGTGGTCTTACTTGAAGTACATACCAAATTCTTTCAATGTGAACTACAGTTTGCAAGTAATTGTGCCGGGCTTCTTTCTCTGTCATCCTCAAATTGGCAAAGCCCCCTCCCCTACAAAAATAATTAAGGTTTGACATCAGATATCGGAACTACCAGTTTTTGTCTATATCGGTTCGGAAAATCGGTTCGGCGGCTCCCCAACTCCTGATATGCTTTACTGATGTTTCCACGAGGGAACGCACATCATTCATCAAATACAACACTCTAATGTTAGCATGTATTAAATAATACAGCCTTTATTGGACTGGCCTACTTACTTTGTAATGCTCTGGTATATTGCAGAGAAGCAAAAAGCACATGATCGTTAAATCAAGTCACAGTGATTATGTATTCTAAAAGTTGTTCTGCCGATTTGCAGAGTTCATAAACAAAGACACTATGCACAGATCTACTCAGCTTCCAGCCATGTTGAGTGCATTCTAGAAATGACAAAATATTAGCTAATACATTAATTTATTCTGGTCCAATTTAAAAACCTCAATCAAAAGGTTTATGGACGTCATACGATTCAAAAGTGTTAACATCAACCTGCGCAAATTAGCTAGTATAAAACCGTTGCACTCACATGACCGAGCCAATGCAACATGGCACAGCCATTACTAGCATTATCAGAATTACCAAAAAGTTGTTTCGGTTTCTCGGTTGAGTACTACATTTCGTGCAAATGTAAGCGCTGGCTTCGGAACTACAAATTTAGCTCTAATTCAAAAATGGCCACACACAGGTTTTATTATCTGAAAAGCGATTCAAGTTGTTTTCGCTCTGAATTATTATTTTTTGGTTCAAAGTGTCATATAAAATCGGCCAAACAATATTTGGGGGGGGCGTAAGCTGAATTTCTATAGGTACAATGTAAGACAGGAGTAGTATAATATCGAAGTTGTGTAAGTTCCTGCTGACCTTGGTGCACTACACGTGGCACTACTCTGTCGCTGTTCTAGCTACCTTCAGTCATGATGACCGAGGATTCGGTGCTGGGAAGACAATCATTTGTGTAGCCCTACAGGTGTGCCATGTTGTTGGTTTTTCATGTAGTTTAGTTTTCATGTTTGACCTATTGAAGATCTGTGCACACTACATGTGGCACTGCTCCTCTAATGTTCTAGCTGCCATTCAGTGATGATGCACAAGGGTTTGTGCTGGGCAGATGGTTTGTATAACCTTGTCTGGTGTTGTTGGCTAATTGGTCATTGTGATCTGTAAGTTATTACTTCATAAATAAAAACAATTTATCTTAGCATTCCGAGTATTTACCTTCTCGAATTCCAGGATGTCATGATCTGAATTAGCTTAAAAAACAGGACTATAATTGAAAAATGTTGGAAATACAATTCATTACATTGACTCACATAACTGAAGGTAACTTATAGGACGAGAAATTTGAAATTAATGTGAAATTTGAAAATAATGATATTCTCATTTTTCACCCTACGATAGTACCCTGCCAAGCATCGAAACTCCTTACCCTATCCTCGTTCTGTCCGGTCCCCCGGGTGCAGGGAAGAGGACCTTTGCCCATCGGTTGTTGCAGGAGTATGGATCATACTTTGGCATTGGGTAAATAACCTTTGGTATTGGGTCATAATTCTTCTATTTTTCGGAGTTGTCAACATCCAACGTTATGGCATTGTCTATCTCGTATTACACCCAGTGATGAGCTACACACCCAAATTTGCAACCTGTAGGAGAAAGTGGTGTCGCCTGGTCGTATGGTAGATCGTTCTGGCTTAGCTGGGTCTTAACATGAAGTATGAATGCTTTGGAGAGTTGGTTGCAATAGATTAACTTTCCTTGCTATGACAGCACTAGTTTATCAGGGCACAATGGGGTAGGAAGGTTGCAAAAAATTGTTGAGTGAGGATGGGTAGGGGAAACAAGGACAAACAACAATAGCTCTCTAGGTGAAGATGCTTTATCCATGCCAGTGGGCATATATTTGCAATTTATTTGCAATTTATTTGCAGTTTGATAAGATTGTAGCCAAAGCCTATGATTCTGTTGAATACCATGTACATATTAGCTAAGCAAAACAAGTTTCCAGAAAGTTTGCCATTAAGCTTTCATATAATGTGACATATGATGTGCTGTATGATGTGATGTGATATATGATGTGATGTACAATGTGCTGTATAATGTGATGTAAGATATGTGATAAATGATGTGATGTATGATGTTATGTATGGAGTGATGTATGATGTGATATACAATGTGATATATGATGTGATGTATGATGTAATGTATGCTGTGATGTATGTTGTACTGTATGATGTGATGCATAGTGTCTTGTATTATGTGATGTATAATGTGGTATGATATATGTTGTAAGATGTGATGTATGGTTGATGTATAATGTGCTGCGTGATGTATGCCTGAGTGATGTATGCATGAGTAAGTGAGTTGTTACAGTTGACCCTGATGCATGTATACAGTGAAGGTTTGGTTCAAGATTTTGTGATCCTCTTAAAAATCCCCAAAAAACCTGACCGTATGATTTAACTGTAGGTGATCTGAGGAGTTTATAGTAGACTTGTTTTCCAGCCACTTTAACTGATCAGCCCATAACGTCTCAATGATGTCTCAAAAACTATGGGATCATGTTGAAATGGAGCCAGCACTGGAAAATATTTTGAGACCTTTTCATCAGTGACATCAACGATTTCTGTGCGTAAACCTTGACCATTAAATTGTGTTTCTATTTTGTCCATTTTGTAGGATCATCCACACTACTAGATCACCTTTAACTGGTGAGATCGAAGGCAATGGTTACAGCTTCATACTGCCCGATGAGTTTGATGCTATGTTAAGAAAGGTAAATGAAAATCAAACTGCATTTTTGCTGGTATTACATTCACCTATATCCAGGTGTAGTAAATAACACAAAGCACCAGTAAGAGAGGGACACTTTTTCCCATTCTCTAACTCTACCCCACGATCCAGTCCCTTTCCAACCACCATGCTCACCACTGCCCCCGTACATACTCTACGACCATCGTAAGTTAACCCCTTGTTACCAAGCAGGTCGATGTCCTATCATATGGAATGGAAAATGTTTCTCAAGATGCAAGAGATGCTCTCATGTAGGTCAATATAAGAAAAGCGATTTTGGGTTATGGAAAGATTCCCCTTTTCTCTGTTTCTCAAGATGCACGAGATGCTCTTATGTAGGTCAATATCAGAAAAGGCATTTTGGATGATCGATTATGGAAAGATTCCCTTGTTCTCTGTTTCTCAAGATGCAAGAGATGCTCTCATGTAGGTCAATATAAGAAAACGGATTTTGGGTTATGGATATTCCCCCTTTTCTCTGGTCTCAAGATACAGAAAGATTAAGGGTTATGGTAAGATCTAAGGAAACGTACAGGAACCCAGGTATTTTACGTGAGGTCTTCGTCTTCATATCTGCCTCTCCAAGGGGGAATTCCTTCTGACGTACCAGTTAACAGGACACAGCTACGGTGTCAGCTTGAATGCCATTGAAGATGTCGCTGAGCAAGGGTTAGCATGTATACTGCCCATTGAGGTAGAGGTAAGAATGTTTAAACACGTTGCAAAGAGTCGCTCGCAGTGCAGAATGTTGTCTGTTCAAAATCTTTAGGCTTAGGATAGTGTTACCACGTAGCGTGCATGCATGAGACCATGCAAGCATCGAACAAGAGCAAGTTTCATGCATGGTAATGGTTATAAATCAATGGTCTACAGTGCGATTGTCACAGGATAATGCACAAGGTCGTAGCCCGAGTGCATCCAGCGACCGCGTTGTTACCCCACGTTCATTCGCACAAAACACCCATTTCCATCTCGAAATATTCAAATTAAGTGAAAATATCCTACAAAGGAATAGCCGACTTTCCGCTTAAATGTTACCCGGCAACGTAAATGCGCAAATAAAGTAACATTTCCTCAAATGAATCAATCAGTTTTGATTGTGGTGATGATTCTGGTTTTGAAGCAATTCCACAGGCTTGTGAGATCTCATTACTATTTTAACATTCAGTTCTAATTGAATACCGGCTACAAGGAAGTCGGCATGTGAAATACGGATTGCAAAGGTCACGTTTAAGTCCTATGTCTTATGGAGTACAACGTGGTTCCATGTAGCCTAAATAGTACTATTCTGTGTACAAACCGGTGAGCATGATGATGCATTAAGTTACGGTAGGTCTAGGCCTAACACCTGTAACAACCTTGATTATCCATGCGTATATATGATTTGCCGACGACACATTATCCATCAGCTAATACATGGTATCACCAAGCTGAGTATGAATGTATATTTGGTACTCAAAAATTTGTTGAAAGTAGAGTAGCAATACTGGAGGGATACACTTTTCACTTGCGTACTTTCAGAGCTTATTTTCTTTGTTAGGTAGTGTAATTCTAACAGATTTACCAATTAACTATTGTTAAGTGTGTGTATCTCTGTTTATTTTCTTACATTTTTAAAGGGAGTTGTAACTTTAAAGCTGACCCACTTCCAGCCACGGTACATCCTCCTCCTGCCATTAGACTCCAACAGGCAGGAGGAGAGGTTGCAGTCAGTGGGAGGACTGAGCAGCTCTCAAATCTCTCACGCTGCCTGCAAGACACGGCTGTACCAACAGATCCATCAGGATCAACCAGGGTTCTTTGACAGGGTCATTGATACCAGTAAGATATATACCATTCATGTATTAAGGTTTACAAAAAATATGTAGTTTACCATTTTCCTCTTGCAGTGCTAGGTTAATTCTACCCAGAACCTTTAACTTCTGGCTGATAAAACATATAGGAAATTTCTTGTTCTACAACAGACACAGCACTTTTCAACCTTGCAGCACATAGTATATAGTAGCTTTCAGTAAGCACCTAATCAGTTTTAGGCCAAATACTAGGCTCTTATCTGAAAACTTGTAGCTGTGTAGAGCATGATTAACACAGATAAAATGAGCAAGAAACTGTAAAAATTTTATTTAAATTGTCCAGCATTACCTTCTTAAACCTTATGCATTTCATTGTAGGTGACCTGGAGAAATCTTACTCTCAACTCTCGCACTCGGTTATGACAAAGGCCTATACCTGGGAAATATTTTTTTAATTTGTTCAGCATTACCTTCTTAATTCTTATGCATTTCTTTGTAGGTGACCTGGAAAAATCTTACTCTCAGCTCTCTCAATTGGTTATGACTTACCTGGGAATAGAACCATCAGCTCCTGGGAGCAACAGAGACTATAGTGGGCACCGAGCTAATTCAGCTTCCCATTCTGGTATTCAGTTAGATGGCGGGTCCTTATCGCAGACACAATGCCAGCGGGCCGGCTCCAGTGTACCATGGACCTGGTCCAAACAGCCAGGGGACCCTGTACCAGAGCAGCCCCGCCCAGGATCCCAACAGAGAGAAGGGTCTGCCAGGCGGATGAATTCAGTGGTGATTAGATTTTTCAAGATTATTATTCTGTTTAAATTTGTTTAAGTTTAAGATTGCCAGGAGCCGACAGCCTCGTTACCTTGCTAAGGCAGGTCTGATTGAAGCTAAGGTCAGTGGTTTTATGTCGTTATCCGGCACACATTTGTTGTTACGTCATTAATTCCAGCGATGCTGCAGGGCTGATGAAGGAATAACGAAGCAATAATTTTGACTAAGCACCACATGAAAGTAATTCTCTTGTAGTTGCCAAGTGTTACCACCTTGGTAGAACAGTTCCTTTTGCCCTGACCCAGCTCAGGTTAAAGAGGTGGAAATTAGTATGCAACCTTTTCTTGGGTAGCTTGGTGGCAAGTCTATATTATGACCTCTGTTTATTCCACAAAAGGTGAATAAACCCCTGTAACTATACTCAACTTGACTGTTGGTATACGACATCTTGCTTAGTTACGTTGCCGAACCAGTAACACACACAGGGCACTGTTTGTTTGACAGAGACACGCGGCCCTTGCAGCGCTCTTGGATTCCCCAGTAAAGCTAGCGTATCAATATTTTCCTTCACATTCTTCAAAACATTGTACTTATATGTGATTTGGCATGATGATCGTTGGGATATATCACTTCTCATTGATACATGTGTTGCTCGATCATTGGGATATATCGTTGCTCATGTGGTTATATCGTTGATCATATGAATATATCGTTACTCATCTGGTTATCTCGCTGCTCGTTGGGATATATCGCTGCTCATTGGGTTATATCGTTGCTCATATAGATAAAACATTGCTCATTTGGTTATATCGTTGATCATATGGATATGCCGTTGCTCATCGGGATATATCACTGCTCATCAGGACACATTGCTGCTCATTTGTATATATCGCTGCTCTGATTTTGATCTTGGGCCATCCCTTACAAGAGTCGTCAATGATCCGACTGCAATGTGAGTAGGCCGACTGTACTACAAAATACTGAAATAGACTGATATTGCAGCTGCATGCGCAAAACTTCCCACCCTCAAATTATGTGTTGAGTTTGCACTCGCGATAATATTTTGAGATGTTTGTATCAATCAGAGAAAGGCTGGTATTAGTACATGTTCTGTTTTTACACTCCGATAAAAACATTGTAAATCCAAGGTAAATAGTGCGTCATTGTATCGTGATCCAAGTGATTGTTGCCTCCAGTGACGTCATTGATATATGCAGTGACTAACAGTTTTCCTACTATGTACTACATGTATACATTATGTACTACATGTACAAATATAGTGTATCTATATGTAGATACTTACCTATCCCCTAACTTATTCATACTCATGTATGTATCCTATGTTTGAGGTGGCTTTGCATGAAGTGTATACCCGGATTTGAGATATCAGAAATCAGACAGCTAAATTTCTTGGATTGGCCGCAAATGAAAATGAATGGATTTTCATCCAGAAATATGTGTTACTTTCCAATAGTCATTTAATCCTTCTTTAAAAGAAAAAATTGCTATGAAGAGTCAGGGGCACTAGGATTACAAAATAATGTATAAAAGCAAAGTCCAGCAAAGGTTTGCATAATTTTTCCTTTGTATGCTGCGGTTAGGAATCTTTCTTAGTTTTCAAGTTCATATTCCTTTGTTTTAAACAACAAGGAAGCACAAAGGTTAAATTACAGCACTATACCTAGGTGAAGTCTCGTTTTTTAAAATAACTTGCGATTACATATTAAACAAATGTTCATTGTGTTAGTTATCAATGTATTTAAATGATCAACTAGATGAGCAAACTAATTTTGCACTCTTATTCAAGTATTCAAGTATTTTGTTCATCTGGCAACCAAGTTTCGTTTCTTTGCGCAACCCAGGAGAAAGCATCTTACGAACGAAGGAAGAACGCTGCGCAGATAGCAGCGGCGGGAATCGTTCCAAAACCGCTGGAGGAACTCGTCGATAGGTGAGCTCGAAAACATTTTCGCACCAATGAAAAGTTAAATTTGTGAAAAACTTGTTAGTTTATCGTAGGGATAATCTTTTCAAATCGGCGCATGTTTCATTCAAGCAGTACCGTGGTCCAATGACATGTATGTGGGTGGACCGTCTAGCAACCGCAAAGACATTGCTGTGGTACGAAGGCAGTGCCTTTTAGACCAAGTTTAGTATTAAGAAATGCCCGCCTCCGCCGAGGAATTAATTTCGACCAATTTTATCCTTTAACAGGCCCCCTGGCACAGCCCCCGGCGAGTCCCAGTTTGACCTGGACCCCGAAAAACCTCTGCGGCCCATGACCGTTCCAACCTCCCACGACTTCTACTCGGCCAGTCCGGATTCCAGCGTACCATCGGTGGCCAGCGATTCGCACCTCTCTAATATCTCCGAGGCAGGAGGAATTGGGTCTCCTTCGGAGTCCCCCCTCGGCAACGGGGACGATGAAGTGTTGAGGTCCACGAGCAGGACTTCGTTCGCATGTGACATGCAAGCGCTTCCTCCGATTAGTCCGTTAGAACAAGACAACAATGACCCTGAATACTAGATATCAAGAGCAGCATCCTCCTGTAAATTTATACCAAACCCCCAAAGTAACCCACCTACCTACAAAGGCTTGCTCGAAATTGAAGAAAATGGTGTTGTTCCAATTTTTTGATGTTGCTAATTCCTCTTGTGGTTTCCTCCGAGTCTTGCTTCTTGTTTATGTAAGTCATTAGAGACCAAGAGGTGGTAACCTCTGAATATGCCCAAATTACCAGCGGTCCTAGAAACAATAAACCCTAACCGATCTGTTCATGGTGTGACGACTAATGGTCAAGACCTTTACCCTCACTGGTAGAATTAGTACCAGCTGTTACAGAGAATGGATACAGAGAAGGGGCAGATAAGGACCCTGAATATTAGATATCTATATAGAGCAGCCTCCAATACATTAATGCCAAACCCTAACTTCCCACCATCCCACAGAGGCTAGCTTGATATATAGAAAAATGGTACTGAACATTGCTATTACTGTGACATTAATTCCAGTAATCCCTTCCTTTTTGGGGGGAGATTTAAGATATTTTTCAAAATGTTTTTCTCATTTTGAATTTCAAGTGGCTACATGACCAACGGTAGTTACCTTAATCCACTGACTTCTCTACTCTAGTCTCAATGGTAGATGGCTTGTCTACCATCTCTGCCAGTTTGGTACCAGCTGCATGCTACAGAGAAGGGATATCTTATATATGTCAAGTATGAATAATTTCAGAAAAGCTATTCACCTTGATAGAGTTAGTCATCACCTTGTTAAAACCTTGTATGTTATTGATATTTATTGTTTAAATGTGTTATTGAATGCCTTGATATTTCTAATTCATATGTATTATCCAGTTACCTTGATGTATCTGCCTAGATTGGTAAATATTGGTAAATTCTAGAAGTGTCAAGTATATTGATATTAACATGGTATTTTCGAATACCGTTGATATATCTACTTTAGTTTTGCGAGTACCTTGATGTAGATGCGTTAATCCACCCAAATTTTATGAATGAATTTCTTGTGTATTATATGTATAAATACATGTGTATAGTGTACTTTAAAAGGATAGAAAACATAATAACAAAGGATAGACAAAGAAATTCAAGAACCTTTTCATATCTTCAACTTTGTATCTTTACTGCATAAATTATACGAAGAAATTAACAGAAAACAGAAGAAAAAATGTGTTAATTGTTTATTTACGAGCAGTTAGTAACATTCCGCGGTAAAAGAAGACAGAATGACAGCATAATTAATTGTTAATTGTTAGGAAAAACATGCAAACCTTACATTGATAATCTCAGTAGACAAATTGTTCCAACTAATATCATTCCAGCACCCCCTTCATGTCATGAACTTTGAGTCATGAAATACACTCCCCCCTCCCCCACCAAAACAAAAACAACTGTTGTCATGGCATATGGTGATCACAACATGGATTCGTTTTGAGGCTTCCTAACACTTACTTATACTACTTGAAACTATACATTCAGATATATTCAGATAATATCCAGTGATTATGGTCCATCTTGGAAGTTGGGGGAAATCTCCCAAATAGGTCAGAAACTACCGATGAAAAACTTGTTAGTTGGTAAACAAGTTTATATATAGCCAGCCTCATGATAAATGGATTGGCTTATCGTTGAAAAATTACTAAACTCGTTCAAGAGGAGCGATTCTGCGATGGGAGCGGTAGCACTACGCCTACGATGCTGCCAGTCCAAGTCAGTTAATTGTGAGAGTGTGAATCATGTCCATGGTATTTACGTACCACCGTTCCAAGTTTGACATGTTTTGATTAAAAAAGTGATAACTCGCCCATATATTGTCGCTTGCGCTACTAGTGACTCTTTGACACCTCTTTGGAAGAAATAAAACTTTGTTCCAGTAGTGATCGCAAGAGAAATGTTTACCAAACTTTGTTCCAGTATTTTGAAAGAGAAATATATATATACATAAAAGTAATCCCGTTTTTACGCGACTAGTTACATCTTGATAAAAAAGGAACTTAAATTGAGTTACTTAACTCAGCCTCGAAGTTCCGTGAAAGGACAATGGGAAATAAAACTAGATCAAAGAACACTGCCGAGCTGTTATCTATGCAGAAAAGCCCGTGCAAGTGTGCGATTTTCTAGTAGAACAGACAGAACAGGATTCAATTTCAATCAAAGAATAAAAAAATGCAGCTTTGCTTGTGTTGCTTTACCGTATATAAATATACTTCAAGATGGCATGTACCACCAGCAGAGTTGAAGATTCAAAGAGAATACATCAGTCTTTCTGTCTTTTAAATATGAGCCCAACCAGATAACGTCGCATGTCAATAATTTAACAATTATTCGTTTGTACATTTACGAAAGTTCCAATACGCAATATCTGAAGCAGGGATGGCTTTTGGACCACCTTGTCTTGAGTACATGACTTTTGAAAGGGAGTATGGGAGCGTTATCTGTACGGTGGTCGTCTGAAGACGTAGCCAGTGGCCGCTCTCTATCTTTGGCGCCAAAATACGTAAGAGTTAAGACGTAAATATAGGAGAAAACGGACGTTTAATATCAGTAATGACGTTCTCAAAATGTAACCTTGCCGAGATCAGTTCTTAAACGGATGTCGCGGGGCCTGGTCCTTTACGGTTATAGATATTCACACACAATACCACTGTTTCCGTGGAAACGTAATCTAATTCCCTCTAAAAAAGATGGCAGTGAGTAAACTGTCAAAAATGTCGTATATCGTGGTACACCATCGGTCGACTCAATTTGACAGACCAAAGTACAGTGTTAACTATTTCCTTGAAGTATGATAAATCAGAATTAGCTCAGTCCACTTGACGAGGCAAAATGTATATGTATTACGACTATACAGACGGTATTCATGCACCTTTTTGACAGTCAACTCCTCCGCTTGCCTGAAAATTCATGAGCAACGACTCATGAGTTGACGACTCATGAATTGACGACTCAACATGCATCTATCAGATCAGAGATTGGATTACATTTGTAATCCATTAACATGTCTTGCCCTGCTTTATCCAATCAGCGTCAAAATTAAGCTTAAAGACACTCTCTCTTTTTAAAATGGCAGATCTCCGAATTCCCCTCAGCCGGTAAAATCGTGGTCGGTTTAAAAATCAAATCTCCCGCCATTTTGACATCGGCGGAGTTTTGAGGGTTAATTCTTGGATATACGCGGGCTGTGGCTCATCGTAAGAGGGGGGGGGGGGGGG
>JAODAG010016084.1:0-16353 GCA_027574785.1 Orphnurgus asper | reverse complement strand
GGTGCTTACATTGAGCAGAATGTCAAAACGTCAATGACGGTTCAAGGAAAGATGGCATTGAAATAATCTTCAAATAGCTTTAAATACCATTGGTTTGAAGTAGAGAAATTGAGATTGAAAGACCGCATGGTAATAGCCACGAGACCTCAAAATCATGGTTGAAAATGTCCCTGACGTTTGACATATTGCAGGCTCCTCCCCAGTCGTCATGGCGATGCAGCAACCTGGATGACATCATGATTGCCTATACGTACCAGCGAGTGGCATCCCCCGACTCTCCGCTGGTGTCGAACAACCCCATGGTCCCAATCAACGACGGTTCGCTGACCATCGGCGGCCTGGAATCTTGCTCGACCTACGACGTCGTCGTGAACTTGTACGCAAGTACTGCTATGGAGACTTCAACCTTAACGGCAGAAATCAACGGCACCACTGAGTTTGATGGTAATTATTTTCTGCCTCCGTAACGTCTGATTAAAATGTCTCTCTCTTCCAGTACTGAATTTACAGTACCAAATGTTTAAATGGGGTTCTAGTGTACTATGCTTTTAAAGCCTTAGCTAGCGAATGATTTTTCTCACCATGAGTATTTGTTTTGGTTGGAAACGTTAAGAGTGTTTTTTTTTTTTCCACAGTCGTTGGTCCAATCAGCAACCCGAGCTCGATCGCACAAGCTAACATGGCCCCCAACTTTATCCTATCTTGGGTCCAGCCTACCCTCGACTTTTGTCAGCCCGACGAATACGTTATCACTTACGCTGTAACTCAAAGGCTGGCCTGCCCTGCGGAACCTGTGGAGGTGGGAGAAATAAAAGAGGTTACCGACGTAACCGTGACAACGTACTTACTGTCTGACCTGGAGTATTTCTCCCAGTACGAAATGAACATCACAGGAGTGAATGCTCTCGGGCAAGGAGAGGCAGTAACATATATTGCCAATACCTTCGGTGGAGGTATGTATATACCTCAGGGGTTTTGTTTTCTTGTAAAACTGCGCACCATGGCAAGACGGCAAATTATTTTGGGTTATTTTGTATGTTGTGTTGTTTAACACCATTAATGTAGTGCCACTGAAGTTTGGTGCGACATTTCTTGCCCAATTTTCTGTGCAGTTGTCACCACCATTGTCCTTGCAGCGTTACAATTCAAAGTCCGCAGAAAAGTTTGTTGCAACAAGCGATTCTTTTTTGGTCAAAACTCAACTTTGATGTTTTTTGAATAAAGATTAGTTAAAAAGAAAAGGGTGAATATGGCAAGTATAAACCGACTCGGAAGAGCAAGTTTTATCATGCTCGAGAAGAATTCAATTTAAAAACAAGCGATTGAGGTGTGTAATATCATGGTATGAAGAAAAACGTTATCATGCAACCAAAAGAAAACCAACATGTTGTTTTTTGATATAGGCATGAAGTAAGTGATCACATCAATTTTCTAAAGGTACCTAAGGTGATTATCTACTGCAGACCGTGAAGTCTCTGGGTTTGCTGTCCTAAAGGACAATATTCTTTACATTTGCAAATTCTGTGATAAAAGTCAAAAAGTTTGCAATTCCATTTGCAAGGTACATGAAAATGGAAAAATCAGAATCCTAGATATATCAAATGTTGAACTGAGCAGGAGCTGTTTCTGCCAAGGCATTTGGTCACTGTGACTTGTTGTCATTTATCCTCCCATCTTGCTGATTGCATGTGTATTATATGTATTCCAGTCTCTCTATGACTGCTGATACTATCAAACACACATCTACTCCATTTGGTGGACTATTATTGGTGAATAACTTGTTGAGAAATTGGGAGAATTGTTGTTTTGACAGATGATGTAAATCACCACTTTAATAGTCTGCCGATTCGTCTGTATGATTTGAATTGCTGATTACTTGTTGTGTAATAACAGTTCACCCTATTGAACAAATCCCAACGCAGGATAAACGTTGTAGAAAGATGTATCCTAATACCATAAGTGGTTAATATGATCACTTTTGTAGCTTGTCATACTCTTATCCCACCCACATCAAAGCAAATTTAAGGACAGCATAACCTAGGTGTATGATTCATTAGCAAGACCAGAAAATTAATATGTCCAGGTTTGCTTGGTTTTAATTTGGGGGATTTGTGATGTCATACATTGGGTCAGGAAGTTGCTTTAGTGCAAAATCATTGAGGAGAATCGACACCTATGATCAAGTAGATGTCGTCCGTAAGTTTATTGCGTAACTAACCTTGCTGTTTCTTTGAGACACTGATTCCCACACCTCGGTGTTTGCACTTAATTTAAAACTAATTTTGATATAAACCAAAGTTTGACTACCAGTGTTGCACTCTTTCATTCTTATTTATGTCGCAAAGCAATGTCAATCTTTCTAAACATACGTCGTCTACTTAGCCTAATAGCTCTGTGACACCACTTCTTCTTTACAAATTAGTCAGCCAGAGTTGCCAAGTAATCTTCTCTCCAAAGAATGGGGGTCCCCTTTCCCCCGCCCATTGAAAAGTACATTTATGGCCCAACACATCAACCATATCATTATTATCAAAATTAAATTCTGTGTTCCTCGTTTGCTAGTTCATACTTGGTGACTGCTATGCCAGGTCATTTGAGAGTATTCTTTGCATTGTATTTATGCTTTCATCTTACATTCATTTTCCTTGATGTAAGTTCCGCTCTCCGCCCCGGTCCCCTCCCTTCGAGAAGACTTGGTAGCACCGGGGGAGCTGCACATCAACTGGACGGATGTGGCCTGCGAGGAGATTCATGGCACGTTCCGCCGCTACCTCGTCGAACTCTTCCTGGATGGATACAGAACTTTGTGGAAACAAATTAACAAATTTGAGGTGAGAGAGGTCGAATTCGTTGACCTGGACGGCTGCACTGACTACGGCTTCAGAGTGAGGATCACAAACGCAGAGGGCGCTGGACCTTTCAGCGAATTTGTGAGAGCAACCACACCAACTGAAGGTAAGGGATGATTATGACGAACGAATGAGCTAATTCTTTGGTATGTACTTCATGTAAGACCACCTCAACAATAAGTGTAACATACATGTGTATGTTAGATACTAGCCTATCCTTAACTAGCCTAAGTTATACATACTCAAGTATGTAGATATTTGTGGTGGTCTTACATGAAGCAGTATACCTCAAATATAATGTACATACATGTGTAGTTCTTCTTAATTCTAAGAATTGCATTCTGTCTTTCACAGTCCAAACAGAGATTAACAAATTAGCTTTGCTAATCTCATATCAAAATATCAAATATCAAAATAATTTGGACTCGATGGGTGAAAAATGAAAGGCGTGTAACACCCATTGACATAAACGATAATTATACTATGGAATTCCTGCCCCCTGGACCGCTGTATAGTGTCATAGAATGGGCTGCACGATACAATCATTACTGTTACTATCAAACTTAGCGACGTACGATGGAATGGAAATTGAACCACCCGCCCTGTTAGTGTGGATTGCATCAAGTGTGTAACAAAGCTATGAACACAGTTATCGACTTTACTGCTGTTTTTTTGTTGTTTGTTGCATGAAACATCATTCGACTTTTTCTTTTTCTTACCCTGTCCGTGTTTCTGTTTGTTAAGCCCCCGGAGTTGTCCTGAACCTACAAGGGACCCCACCGCCCGATAGCCCCACATCACTGAACGTCACGTGGGAAGCAAACCAGGACAATCCCTGTGCAGCAGGGGCTTACAGCATGGAGTACACGCTGAGCAGCGTAGACCGGTGTGAAGATGTGAATAGCTCTACCGTGGCTGTCCCGCCCTTGACGGAAACCGGAACCCTCGTTGAAGATCTGCAGCCTTACTCGGAGTACATCATCACTGTGTATGCAAGCAACGAGGTGGGCAATTCACCCAAGGTGGAGACGAGGGTACTCACAGGGGAGCAAGGTAAGACAGTCCTACCTAGAAATGTAAAATTTAATTTATACGATTTCTAGTCCTGTGTCGATATGCTGTGGGACCTGTGCAGGTAACTTGGTGTATGTGTTGTATGTATGTGTTGTATGTGCCACATAACTAATAAAAATAACGTGTGTGATCGATGTGATTATTTATGCGACCTTCATGAGTAGAATAAATCAAATGTTAATATCTCTGCGGACCATACATCTTGTTGCATCGTAGTAGGTATGAATGTATTGAAAGCATGTACATGTATGTGTAATCGTATTGAAGTTACTACTGCATGTTATTCTTGATGGGCAGGGCTTAATGAATTATCAGTAGAAACTTCTCATCTAACATGGCAACTCAATTGATTGACCATAGTGATCAGGTGCCTCCTTCCAGCTTCACATATTAATGAGTGGGTGGGACCAAACATTAAGGCAGCTTTCAACTGCTTTATTTGTTGGCAATCTGTTCAATACTGTGACAGGCATACCAGCAATAGTATGTGTTGTCATGTAGTCTGCAAGAACTCTGCATTGAAACAAATTAGTTAGTTAGTTACTGGAGTTTCTTGACATGAAAGAATTTCATCTTTCAACCTACTGTTATTATTAACATAATCATTGGTGTTTCATTATTATTAGGCACCGGGGCATAAGTCTGCCCACTGCAAAGCTACTGCATCTTAATGAACGATAAACAAGCCTATACAGCCGACTAGCTACAGTATAGCGTTATAGTCAGTGCGATAGGCTTCATTGAATAGCAGCACTACGGCAGGTCACTGCTAGCTTCAAGGTCGCCTCTCAGGTTAATGCTACAACCTGAAACTGGTTGCTTTCTTATAGCCTAGTCCTATGAGGTATAGTCCTATGATACAAAGGGGTGATAAGTTCGGTCGTCCATGGTGTACAGTGATTCGGTTCAATTTTTGGTTCGCTGCAGTGCAGTGGTGATGAACACGTTGCTCTAACTCCCCTCGGTCTTTGAGAAAGTTGTTGAAGATCATGTTATACGCTCACGTCCGTCGGATGGGGACGTTAAATGGCGGTCCCAGGAGCAGGATGGGATGGATGGGGTACATGCCCGCCTCATTAACCTCTGAATGAAAAAAGAAGACTTGTTAATGCAGGTCTTCATCCGTGATCAATACAGCTGCCAGGGTGTCTTTATGAGGCATCCTAACTAAACTAAGAGATACTAAGTATTTTCACCGAGAAGTAATGCACAAACTCTTCGATTTAGGATTTTTCCAGTCTTTACGAGTGCCAGGTTTGGCCAATGCCAGCAATTCAACCAAGCTGGCATGCCAGCACTAACCTTACACCTGCTGGTTCACTCAACCAGAGTGAATGACCAGATGTGTGAACCGTCTTGCATGAATGATTACGAGGTTGGATTGTGTCCCTGGGATCTGTTGTGGTTTAAAGGATGACGTTAGCAAGGCTGGTTAGAGAAATATGCAATCAGTCCTAAACCAGCATGTTCATGGGTAGCAAAGATTTCTATCGGTATTCGCTGAAACCATGTTACGCTATGTGATAGTTTAGGTTTGTAAGTAAAGGGTCAGGAAGGACAAGTGGCCTCATAAAGAGACCCTGAATTCAAGGACCCAAACCACAAGAATCCAACACACATCAAAGTCTACCACCCAGCAAAAATGAGCATTCTTAAAGGCACTTCTAGACAATACCACCAATTCAGGCAGACTATTCCACTCATCCACAATTCTCTGTGAGATTCTTTCTAACATCTAACCTACATCGCACATTCAGAAGCTTGAAACAGTGGCCTCCAGTGCTTCTAGACTTGGAACTCTTGGAACAAATTTGGGCAATCTAAACATTGCAACATTAGTATTCTTGAATAAAAGGATCTTTGACGAAAATATAAGATCCAATCTTGCTACGTCAGGGGAAATCAAAACACAAAATAAGATTACACCAACCTCGACTTTCTTATTACGATCCCATTTCACTTTTTTTCTACCGCACAAATGAGAATTGCTTGAGGACAATGACGTTACCATGTCTTCGTTGATCCCTGGTTAATGTTCACAGTTTCCAAATGTTAACGAATGTCTTTTTTTCCCCACCGTTTTATCCTCGTTAAATGACGTCGCTACTTGTAATGATGTGTTTGGTGTTTTTGTCCGCAGCACCGACTGCAGCGCCGGGGGAAGTCATGGCCGCCACCGTGGAGTACGACATGCTTGCATTTTCATTCGCCGAGCTTCCGTGCGGCACGAGACGTGGAGAGGTACTGAGGTACCACTACGAGCTGAGGGATGTCGAATCTGGAGCGGTTACCACTGGCTCCACGGACACCCGCGAGGTGGCGTTGGACAACCTGGCTCGCAACTCAGAGTACGGCTTCAAAATCCGTGCGGAAAATGGGGCAGGCATGGGAGACTTCAGTGATGAGGTTTTGCAGTTCACAGCTGTCGGACGTGAGTATAATTAAGGAAATTATTTTGGGGAGGAATTTATGGAAATAAATGGTAGGTACTTCATGTAAGACTACCTCAAATGTACATGTGTATGTAGCTACTAGCCTATACCCTAACTTATACATACTCATGTGTGTATCCTATATTTGAGGTATGTACTTAATCTAAGACTACCTCAATTGTGTACGTAGCTACTAGTCTATAACCTAACTTATACATACTCATGTATGTGTCCCATATTTGAGGTGGGTCTTACGTGAAAGCATAGGCCTATAATTAATAAACAAGCAAAGCAGGCAGCTGAAGAGAACTAAATTGGCAGGACTGGACATGAAAAAAGGGCATAAAAATGACAGGAACGCTGAATGGCTGTGATGGTTGTGGCTGAACATCTTGTCCGTAATTTGCTAGGCAACTCACAAGGTTTGCTAGGTGGGCTGCCCAGTTTATTTTATTTATGAGGTATCTCGTCAGGCAACAACTGTCTAGAAAGCCGCTTCCCCAAAACGGTACCACAAATTGATCACGGTGACGAAGAGCTGCTTTTGAATTACGTCGAAACCACACTTAAGCCTGACCGTGTTATTCTGCTAAACAGCTACTCAGACCATATTACATAATATGAACTTTCCATACATCACGATTGTGTTCTGGGGGTGGGGAGAGATTTGTTATAACCTCAAATTGTCAAACTGGCTCACACTCTGCTCACCAAGGAAGAGTGAGGCATTCTAATGGTGGCCAGCATTAGATATGTTAGTTGAGGAAATTGTGAGGGCTAGTTTCAGTGCACATCCATCAAGTAATATCAATAGTCCATCACAACCACATCAACAACCCGTTCCCAGAGAAACCTGTCGGAAAAGTTTGGGATTGATATTTGCAGGTCGGTTATTGTTATTGGCGCCACATTATTGCAGATATGCCATAGTAACAATTGACTATTAACGGTGGTTAGTGATTCTCTAAAATCTTTCTTCCCCAGGGAAGGTATTTCGAGAGATAGCATTACAGATAACGGTCACATGTCGTATCCATTGAATTTATGGAATTCCTAGGTAGTCATGGTGGGATCTTAGTCATCAGTGCATTTTCCTCAAAGAAATGGAAACCTACAGAGGTACATGTAGCGTTGCAGGTTGCAGCGACGGTATTTGGGACAGAATTTGATCCCTACAATTGAGTTTTTATTGGCACAGTAACCACAGTGCATTTTTCCCCCCTTTCTTGGTGGATAACTATGGAACGTTGTTTATTGTGTCACCAGTACCCAGCCAACCCTTGGAGCTGATGACCTACGAAGCTCCTCTGGCGTTCATGCCTCTGTCTTGGCAGCCGCCCGCTAAACCCAACGGCGTCATCGACTCCTACGAACTACAATTCTGGGAGACGTCCATGAAGGATCCCTCGGCGGTGCTCAATCGCACTTTGACCGCCGCTCCACTCGAAGTGGAGATCAGGAACTTCGTTGAACCCTTGAAGGAATACGCCTTTCGGGTAATTAGTGCGGTCCTTAATTTTGTTTATGGCAGGATCCAGGGACACTTAATTTTTGAGGTTTTGTAATTTTGGTGATCATATGTGATGTTATAGAAGAGATGAAAGAATAATGGGGAGGTTCTTTCAAAAGACGGACAGCCAACCGTACATAGGGTGGGGATTCCGCGGCGTATTTGGGCAAAAAGGGAAACGACACGAAATGGAAGACGTGCGATGTTGCAAGTAATTATCTAAAAATAATGAAATAAATGGCACTATTTTTGTAGCCTTTGTAATGATTACTTGCATCTGCACTGTGAAACAGCTGTGGTTTCTTTAAAAAGGTCTGTGGAGAAGTAAGCAATTGGTATCTCAATATCATAAATGTAGTCAGTTATTAGTTATTAATCATTCAATAATGCCAATGGAGTGTCTGTCTATCCGCCCTTCATGTACAACATATTTATTTCTGATTTTGAGGTCTGTGGGTGGGGGGGGGTAAACCTTGCAAATTGCTCCAAATATAAAAAAAACTGGGCAACGTTGGTCCGAACCATCCTGTAAACAAGAGTTCTTCTTGAATTTCTGGTCGTAGAATTACACATTCATGTTTTTGAACGCAGCAAGGAATTACATTGCGTTTCTGGTTGTCATTGTTAATACAGTGTGAACATGGACGGGAGTACAGTTCTTATATGTTAACAGTTGAGTTTCAGCAACATTTGAGTCAAGTCATGGTGGAATGGAAGAACTCCTGCTGTGGAATCTGGAAATATTGCACAATATAAGAACAAATATTTGGAATGGCATAAGTCCTGCTATGGAATCTGGAAGTTACAAATAATAACAAATATTTTGTATTGAAGAGAACATTTTTGTAAATTTACAAACAGCATTCATTTACAAACGGAGGGAGCAAACAGTCCTGCCTTTTTTGTCAAAGAAAAAAGTCCAATTACTACTCCTGTTATTTTTGTTGACATTTTATTGTTAACTGCATTTGGGGTTCACTTTTGCTTTTGGAGTTAAATTATGTAACAGGTGTAGCTGTAGGGGCCAAGTTTTCTCCTGAAACTTTCAGTCTTGCACCTGGAATTTAATTTGATTTAATTTTGGTCGTTCAACGCACATAATTTAACTGATTTGTCCAACCAGCTGAGAGCAATCAACGAAGCCGGCCCCGGTCCATGGTCAAGTAACCTCACCCAAGAAATCTTTGAAGGAGGTAAACTTTCTGCTGACGTTGAAAAGCAATGTCTTATATTTGTAATTCATGTCAAATTTGTAAATATTATTTGTTCTGGATGTATCATGGGAGTATTTTTCAAAAATGTATATAAATGCCTACTTTCCTTAGATTTATCTAGTCGGAGGCTTCGTATGAAATATAATTGATAAAAACATATCAATCCAAGGTGTACAGCCAACAGTAGCGCATGAAATAATGAAAGACGCCCACTACCCTAAACACGTGGGAAGATGACTTTTTTTTACCTCAAATCTGTTGAATAGTAATCAGAGCAGGAAACCTCTCTGGTAAATCTGACTTTTTATAGCTTTCTTGAAGTCCTATTTAAGTACAGATATGACAAGTGTTCCTCTTTTAGGTGCTCTTTTCCACCCATATCAGTTTATGATAAATGTTGTACCCTAACGCATCAGCCATATGACAAATATTAGCCTAAGCGTTTTTAGTCAGAAATTTGGATAGTTCCCCATCAAAACTTTTGGTCCATGTGTTGTAAAATGTACTTCCAGCAGTCCTTTTTTTCTAATTATAGTATGTCAAGAAAATTGAGTTTGCTTTAGGAAGCTTGAATGCAAACCCATGTCCACTTATTTCTCTTTCGAAAGGTTTTTCCTTGTTTTTTTTACAGACTTGAAGATATATTGATAGTAATGTTTTGTCTTGATTTTTATTTCTCTATTTGGGTAGCACCCAGCCCCGTCCTTGACCTGATGGTGACCGGCTTTATGGAGGATTCCATATCTATCCAGTGGTCAGCTCCACTACAACCAAGAGGAATCATCACCCATTACACTGTAAGTTAAAGTAGTATATTAATTATTACTGGAAGTAAGAGGGGTGGGTATACACGCTTTGTAGAGAAATATCATTCCAAAGGAAATATCGGCTCTCAGAATAAAGTCCTTTAACACTTTGAACCCCGCAGGGTTTGTAAAGTGCATTCTCTTTTTCCCCACATGGTTTTTTACTAATGTAACTATTTCTTTTATTATTCAAGTTCAAAGTCCAGTCATCTTTTAGTTTAAGAAGCGGAGCAAAGTGCTAAGAGTTTTCCTGTTGCTACTGAAACAATGATATGATTCTGTGAAAAATGGTTGGAAAATCCTGCATCTAATTTGCAAAAATTAGCATATATTGCATAAAACAATTAAAATAATAACAAAACTATTAATATATCATATACCAAGATACATGGTATTGTTCTTATTTTGTTTTCAAAGTTTAATTTTTTACATAGGATATTGTGCTATGAACTTTCAGAGTAGGCCTACATGGAAGCTTGATTCTGATTTTTAATGTAGGCTACGCAAAACGTGTAAGGTAATGTTAATGTCCTATTTTGTTTTAAATTGACAGCTATAATGTTGCATTACTGTATCTCGTATGCATATCCATGGTATTTGTTCGTAGGCTATCGATGTAATTGAAACATCGCCAATTACGACCCTGCCAATAACAGAAAACCCTACGAAACGCAGTAAACTTAGGGTACCAGACAGCAGCTAAACCGCTCGCTAATGTCAGGAATGATATACGTATCAAATCCCCGGTCACCCCACCATTTTCATCCTAAATATCGCTAATTTCACTGTTGCTCAAATGTGGAAACGTGTGGGTGATCCGAGTAGAAGATTAGTTGATGTATGAGCGCTGCAATCGATAACAAATTGTACCGTGTTAGTTTCTTAACTAACAAAAATAGTTATTAGACCCCTCCGTTCTTCAATTGCGGTGCTAATGGCTGCCAATGGTTGTCTCTGTATCAACAAAATGAAACTACACCCTCCGTATGGCTATGCGATGTTTTTACGACGGCAATACCATATCAGAACAGCAGCGGGCGGTGGAACAGCGGAGAATACCGTCTTTCCCAGAAAAATATACCACGAAATGGATACAGCGTAATATCCGTACCACAGCTAGTCTCTCCTGGAATCCGCTGGTGGTGCGACCCAAGAGTTACGCTTCTGTCGAGCAAATCAGCGGCCAGTAGCCGCTTCGTGTGTGCTCCCTGCGTGGCATTCTTCCTTCATTTTACTTTCGTAGGTGGTGTACCTTGTCAGCGGTCGTCCTTATGCGTCCGACGATGATGACGATGATATGAAATCGAAGAATGTCGCCGAAATGATGACAGACCTGAAAGGCTTGGAACCAGCTACGGAGTATACCATCAAGGTTATGGCGCACACGGCTCGGGAAGAGGGAGAACCAAGCATGGTGAAGCAGTATACCGATGTACCCGATGGTAGGCCTATACAAGTCTTATATTTCCATGTCTGCTGGCAGACTTGATAGCACCCAAACAAACATCTTTGTTGTGATAGTATTCGTAATGTTCTACATTAGTCATTTTGTGATGAAGGTAAATAAGCTACAATACCCCTCCTGCCCCACCCCCTTCAAACCAATGTTAATGGTGCCACCATAATTACCAACCTTTTTGAACCATGGCTGAAAATAGACAAGAGGCAGAAGGTGATTCACCTTCAGAAGGTTACAACATCGCCTGTTTGAAAAATATCAAAGAGTGCAAAAAAATTTGGAAAATTTATTGGAAAAAGTGCAACCATACCAGATTTAATTCCTTCTACTTACTGGGTTAAGCATCGTGAAGTTAATTTTATTTATGTAGAAAATTATGACGTTGCCCTTGGGTACGTTTGAAATGGATAGACCAGCGAGCTGCATAGTAAGGAGCTTCAGCCACCAGTATGGTGCACTCTGATCGCACAACACACTGATGTCCCACGCCATTTCCGTGAGTACCGTGTGAAGGCCCATAGAAGTATTAGCAGTGAAAACGGTCACTCCACATGGTGCAGAGTCACACGATGTTAAATATGGCTGATGGAATGACATCTTGATGTACTGTGTTTAGTAACTAGTCATTGTACTAAGCTAAGCAAGGAAGTTGTAATATCTTGTTGGGTTAAATTTTTCCCGTACTGTTGGAGCGGCAAATCAATGGCGCCATAAAGTTTCAAGGTTTGGGGAGGGGATTGGCATTTTAGCAGTTTGTTTTTGGTGCTAAAAGGATGACGACATTTTTATCTCCATCTTTGGCGAGCATGATTGATATTTTCTGTCGTTGGTCGCAGATGTACCTCCTCCAGACGGCGTCGTTTTGGTGTCCGCCGTCGTCAACGATGACGGGAAACTGATCGTCAAGCTCCCGCCGATCAGCTATAAGTATGCCACGTGAGTAATCAGCGGTTCTTACAGCGGCGAATCTTGCGGTAGAAAATCTGAAAATGAAATGACTTTTACATGCATGGTCACATCATTTATAACATCAAAACCATTTTTGGCGGTATAACTGTGAGGCCATAAATAACCTCTTGTCGTACCTCATTTTGATCTCCCCAAGTTTTATATTTTTACTAGAGTTGCCTCGTAAATTGACTCGTTAGAGGTAAGCTATGACAGTTACATAGCGGTTCAAAATTGATCCGTAAACGATAAACTCTTCGGAGATTTTTCCAGGAGTTTTCCAAATTTTTTCGCCTCTTCCTTCAGAGCTTACCAAATCGGCGTCCACTGCCGAGACGCTGATTACGAGCCGACCTTCTTCAATGGGGGCAATGCAACGGAGTGCTCCTACGTGGCGGGGGAAGTCCCCAACAAAGGGGAGAGACAGGTCTTCGTCGTCGGGGACGGCAAGGATTACGGCGGTTACGATAACGTCCCGTTGGAGAAGGAAAGAGGTTACGACGTCTACGTGTCCATCGTCTCACGGACGGGTTCGGTACGTTCTTTCTTCCGGGCGGCGTCCGCGGGGCTAAGAGCTAAGGGATATTTGCGTTTTCGGAGTCGGGTTTGTCTGTGAAAGAAACTGAATTTTGTATTGATGGATGAGAACGAAACTGCCATTTTATTAGATTTAGTTATAGATGAGGACCAATTTTGCCGACGAGCAGCGGTGGCCGATAATAATACAATTCTTACATCAAGTCCTATTCTGATCAGATGTCGTTAATTATATTGCAACCTAAAAATGACTTTATTAGACTGACATTTTCGTAAGGGCCAGTGAAAACATGTGCAAGACATGTAAGGATCTCTCGTTATTTTTCCTTGTCGTCGATGTGTGGATGGAATAAATGTATATATCTATGAATCTAAAACAAAAACAATTGCCCGAAGTATCCATACAGTTTGTATACCGATTCCTTTTGGAACATTTTCTTAAACTTAAAGGGTATAAGTATCGACTGTCGGTTAAACTCACCGATACTGAATCGCTGCCGTTAATGCCATTATGTGCCGATACAGATAGTGCAAATTTATTATCCCCCAACATTAAGTGTTAAGTTGTCAAAATGATATAAAATATTGCATCCTAGTCAGTTGGAATGAAGGATTACATTACTACGTAGATGTCGACCATGTACTGTTTTATCACCACGTAGTCTAGTTGAAAAAACTATTCAAAAATTGAAAGTTGATCCAAAATCCCTTGTTGGGTGGATTTTAAATTATCTAACAAATCTGATAGTGACGTCAACATTCATGTCCAATACCGGTGATCCGGCCATGGAACGGTACTAGCAACGGTTCTTTTCACGGTGTATAAATTCTGGTCATTCACTCTAGTCTGTTAGTTTGACATAATAATGATGTTAATTAGGTAGTCCTGCATGAAGTGAATTTGGAGTTACATGTTTTAGGTGTGGTTTAGGTTTGCTTTCTATTTTTTTCTGTGTCTTCTCTCTTTACTTCTTTTATGCATTGTAATTCCCTTCTAATGCCTTTCAATGATTAGAGTAGGTTCACCTACACGTATAAAGTGGTGTTTTTTGGTTACGTTATTTTGCGTTTTGGTACTGTAGGTGTGGCTTAGGTTTGTTTTACTTTTGATTGTTTCATCTGGTTTATTCGTGTATTTTACCACAGACGTTGTAATTTCCATTTCGGATTCAATAAAGTGAAGCTAACTTACTTACTTGATGTAGACAGGGATTCAAAGGATGTGAAGGGATTCCCTAGGAGGTTGACTAAAAAGTTTATGCCAGTTACGATGATAAGAACATTCGTTCACTTACGGGGGAAAAAAACTTTACAATTGGGATCATTATAGCTCTGCTGAATCCTAACCTCCCATAAATAAATTCTGGATTGACATTAAATTCCACTGGGAATTGAGAAGTGGGCTTCCTTCCATGGGGTAGTTGTTCAGTATAATGTGTCAAGTTGTTAGTCTACTGCGTTGGACTTTGCAGACTGTCGGGGGGGGGGGTGGTATATTTGTGGAGATTTATCAACTTCAATCCCCACCTCTCTCTCTCTTTCCATGTTAGGATGCTAGCGTGACTTGGTTAGCTGAACCACTGGAAGGTAAGGAAACACTGATGTTTATGGATAAAACATTCCCATGAATATACCTTTGTGCTCTCTCTCCATCTCATGGATTTACTTTCTCCGAAGACCAGACCTGCAAGTGAAACATTGCAGGAGGGTCAACCCAAATTTATATTTCATATCTTCTGCTATTGTTGATGCTGAGGGTGCTTTATCATGGTCTGGAATAACGTCATCACCTACTATTTTAATGCTGACCCACTAAGGTCTGGCTTTACTTAACAAGAGGTATTCATGTCTCCACCATGAAATCTTGGTGGTCCATGCATGAGTGATCAAGATGACAATAAACACTGACATATGTAGAGATGGAACAGACTATACCTTCATTTGACTGTAGGATGACGTGGAATTACCGCAAAAGCGAAACGTTTTTGTAACGGACCATCCATTCCTGTCATTTTTTTTTAACTGTCTTTGAAAAATATCACGAAAAGCTTGTGGGAGCCATAGAATATGAAACGTGGTCAAGTGCTTGAACCGTACTCTTAGGAAATAATTTGTTGCGAGGAAAATTACCTTTGGCATGGTACCGTGGAAAGTACAGACAGACAGCTGCCAGTCTCCAACCCTCTGTAAAATTAAATTCTGGAGTTCCATCAACTTTTACCATTTTTAATGCATGGTAACTTTTAACTCGTTTTGTTTCTCTCGTTTTAAAAGGGGTGAAAATACTCCCCATGTTCTCTGGTTATTTATCTCCACAGCTGAGCGAAGTAGGTCAGCTGGTATTGTCCTCCTGTGGATATTCATCATCATACTCGTGATTGTTTTAACGATACTGCTAGTATGGTGTGTCTGTTTATACCGCCAAAAGAAGAAAAAGTGAGTATTCTACAGTATTCAATGCTAAGCTACAGGATAATATCATGACGATAAATCTTTAGTATTGTCATGTGTCTATTCTTACCTCCAAGAGAAGGAAAAGAAGAGTATTGTAGATGTTAGATTGACTAAGCTTACAGGAATACGTTCCGTATGTATATCCTTAATGATGTATGTAGAAAAAGTGAGTATTGATTTATATATTCCTGATCATGATGATAAGCATTAGTATTGTCATGCATCTATTCTTACCTCCAAGAGACGTAAAAGAAGAGTATTGACTAAGCTTACAGGAAGACGTCCTGATCATAATGATGAGCGTTAGCATTGTCGTGTGTATACTTTGAAGGACGGAAGTAGAAAAGTGAATATTGTAGAGTATTGGCTAAGCTGCTGGACCAGGACAAATCTAGGGGTGAAAGAAGTGTCCTCCACCAAGTTTTTTACTCTTTTACAGCGAAAAGAAACCCCCGAGCAGTGCGGAGGAGAATGTACCCTTGGAATAAGTGGAGCTGGTGTCATCATAAGGGATGAGTAGAGTCCAGACGACAGGATGGTCCGATAGGTGTGTGACATGGGAGAAACGACAGAGACGAGGCTCACTCAGGGGGAAATGATGTTGCAACCTCTTGGGTGGTTTACCTTGGTTTCATCCCTATGTACCTAGTATATATGTTTATAATTATTCCTCCAAAGCAATGAGGTGATATTCCCAACAGGAAATCATGAACGTTTTTGGAGTAATATTGTCGACATTATTGTTGACATTATTGCGATTTCATTTAATTAGCAATATCAGCGAGCAACCAAATACAGCCACTTGCAGATCGGTGACCAAGACAGAAGCTTTCGGTTACGATGACGACGAAGGCCTAGTAATATATGCGTTCAATCATAATATATGCATATTCAGTCATTGTTACACTTTGACAGGTTGATGCAACATTATGCGCATATGGTGCCATGTCGATTTTGGTGCTCATATCATGAATATTAATGAGTGGGCGTAGCTTAACATTATTATTCTCAAAATGCCGATAGTTTCACAGTTGTAGCTTAGGTACATCCGATAATTTTAAATGGAGCAA
>JAODAG010015973.1:893-18094 GCA_027574785.1 Orphnurgus asper | reverse complement strand
AATATACTAACAATTGTTTTGGGGTAGCAGATTTTTGTAACAGACATATTTTACATTACTGTACTGCCAGCTACTTTTTTCTGGTTTGTATTAAAGACACTGTAAGAGATTGAAGACATACGACCATCTTCATGATGCGAGTTATGAGTCTATACTTATCATGGTTACGAAAAAAAAAAGAATACTCTTGTAATATTTTTAATCATCACAAATTTTATCAAACAAGTATATCAAACGGCTCTCTTCTTTTTTTGACTTGACCCAAAAAATTGTGACTTTCAAGTTTGTTGCTTAACAATGAAGGTGTAATCTGTGTTTCTTTGGTGCATGCGATGTGCTTCAAAGAAACACACCGAATGGAAATCACAACAGGCAATAACTCCACAGCTCCACACAATATAAAAAAAAATACCCATAAAAACTCAATTATATTGTAATTTGGGAGTCTTGCCAGCTAATTTCAGCCATAACTCAGATCTCTAATTTTATAAGTAAGCCGATGCTCTGTACAAATTAACTTATCATGCTGGCATATTTATATAGCTGATTGAAAATATATCAAAACTACCTCATTAAAAGACCGGGAACAACACCCTCCAAAACCACACTATCTATAACTATCTATAATTTAACTACTTGGTTCATGCAAATTACATGCACACCATCTCTTCAATATCATAATACCCACGCCTCCAATTCCTTACATAGTTACAAGTCCATCAAACATACTACATTTACTAATATTATGACATCAGATACATTAATGACACTTACTATTAAAAATAATCATCATGCCTGGTTGGAATGCTTAACACCTAAACTTAAATAAATGTAACAGGGGGGGGAAAAAAATTGTGAAAGAAACGCTTTATAATGTCAAGCTTGCTACTCTATGTTGATATCTAAGTCTTGGCTGCTGGTCACCTCGGCACTCGCCACGTCCATGTCCTCCAGGCTGCTGCCGCCGCTGCTGCCGCCGCCGCCTTTCCCCCCGTCTTCGTCTTGACAGCGAGACGAGGAGGAGGAGGTCGAAGCGGAGCCGGACGACACGTTCAACGCTTTGTGGACCCGCTTCTTGTGGCGGCGGAGGTTCTTGCAGAGGGTGAACGTCTCCAGGCAGATGTCGCACCTGTGGAGTCCCGTCCTGAGCGACTGCCCCGAGTGGGTCCTCATGTGCTCCCGCAGCTGGATCTTCCGGACGAACATCTTGTCGCAGAGGTGGCAGAGGAAGGATTTGAAGCCTCCGTGGGACTTCATGTGCACCTTGCGGTGCTCCTTCTGCGTGAACCGCTTCTCGCAGGTGGGGCACTGGTGGGGCTTCTCGCTGTTGTGCGACCGCATGTGGACGGTGAGGTTCCTCTCCAGCGCGAAGACTTTGTTGCACTCGGGGCACGTGTACTTCTTGCCCTCGGAATGCACCTTCATGTGCCCCTGGAGGTTACTGACCCCCGGGAAAGTCTTGTCGCAGTAGAAGCACTGGTACTCCTGGCGGGCCGTCGCATCCTTGGGGGGCATGGAGTGGTGGTGGTTCAGGTAATGCTGCTGAACTTGATCGGAGGACGTGAACGACTCGTCGCAGACCGAACACCGGTAGCGCTTCGGGCGGACGTGGTGGCCCTTCATGTGTTCGCTGAGTTCGGCCAGGGACGGGCAGCTCATGTTGCAATCGCCGCACTGGAAAGACGCGGGCTCTCTGTGATGCGGCCGCGACAGGAGGTGGTTCTTCAGCTCCGCAGAGAAGAAAAACGCTTGGTTGCACTGCGTGCAGAGGTGCTGGCGGGCGTCCATCCCGTGCTCGATGGCGTGCCCCTGGATGTCCTGGGCCGATGCGAAGACCCCCTTGCAGACCGGGCAGGAGTACTCCCTGTTGGGGAAGGTGTGTTCGATCAGGTGGCACTGTAGTTTAGCCGGCGAGTCCAGGACCATGTGACAGAGTTTACACTCGTGCAAGATTCCTTCTGCCAGCACGTGAGACGTGACGTGCAGCTTGATCTCCGCCTCGGACCCAAACGTCCTCTGGCATTTAATGCACTGGTACGTCTTGTTTTGATGAGTAGGCAGGTGGCTGGCCAGTTCCGCCCGGGTCTCGAATTTGACGCTGCACTTGTGGCACCGCACCGAGTGACTGGGAGAACCCCGACTCGGCGGGGGTCCTCCCCTCTCGGAGCCGTCGTCCCTCTGTCCCCGGCTGCACGGATAGCAGAGGTAGTACGACCGTCCAAAGTCGTCTACCTTTTGGGCGACCTCCGTGCGGGACGGGTACGTCTTGCTGCAGGCGTAGCACGGGAAGGCTTCCCGGGCCAGGGACGCGGGCAGGTGAAACTGAACGTGGATCGACAGCTCCGAGGGGGGCACGTGCTGAAGGCAGACGATGCAACGGACGTGGTTCGACGGGGTGCTGATGTCCGTCTGGTGTACCTGGGTGTGCCACATGAAGTCGGACTCCGTCTTCACGGGACGCTGGCAGAAGTGGCAGACGCAAGGCGGCTGTGACGAGGAGGCCAGATCCGGGGAGCTGGAGGTCGCTTTCGAGGCATGACAATGGACGTGGTCCAACACCTTTTGTCTGGAAGAGAATGTATTACCACAGACCACGCAAGAATACTTGGAGGTATCGACCTCGTCCTTGAGACCAGGACTGGTGGAAACGCTCCGTGCCCGGAGGTTGTGCTTACTCTGGTGATGGAGGTCAAGGAGCATCTTCAGAGGGAATTTGTCGTCGCAAATCTGACAGACGAAGCAGCCCTCTTGGCCGACGTCCTCTCCGACCGCAGGTTTCTCTCCGGGTTTGCTGTCCTCGTCCTCCGTGGACCTCGTTTTCGGTGGTTTACCGTCGTCCTGGGGTGGCTCCTCCATATCCACCGCCTCTGCCTCCTGAAGAGGTCGGTGCGCGGTCTTGAGATGTTCCTGGAATGCCCCCTTCGACCCAAATGGAATGTGGCAGGCAGAGCACTTGTAAATTTGGGAATGGGTGACGAGGTGGCATTGGAGGTCGACCTCCGAGGGGAACGAGTGGACGCAGAACAGACACTTGTGGTAGTTTAAGACGTTGAGGTGATCTACCTTCACGTGCTTGAGGAGGTCGATGTCTGTCGGGAAAGGTACTCCGCATTTGATGCAGCCCACGGTCGTGGTCTCGTTGCTATGCTTCACTGCAAAGTGAACCTGGATGGAGACTTTGCAGTCGAATATTTCCTTGCAAAGGGAGCACTTGTAGAGATGGTGGGCGTGGATTTCAAAGAGGTGCTTCTGTAGTTCGTCCGGTCTCTTGAAGAGCTTCCCGCAATCCTTGCACGTGTACTCCAAGGACTCGTCTTTGAAGTGTACCAGGCTGTGTCGGTGCATCTCGTCCTCCGCGCCGAACTCCTTCAGGCAGACTGGACAGCACGCTTGGGCGTCGTTGGAAAAACCCTCCCGGCGGACGCTGCCGGTGGAATTGGGGAGACCTCTCTGCGTGAGGGAGGTGGGTGTCCCAGGCGAGGACCTAGGTGGCGTGACCGACGACGACGACTCTCTCCACTGCTGCGACGTGGAGGCGGTGCCGGCCCGATGGGTCGGATGCTGCTGCCGCACGTGCACCTCCAGGTCTTTATCGCTGTTGAAGTGAGACTTGCACTCTTCCCGAGGACAGAGGTAGATTGGTTCCTGTTCGCTCTTGTGGATGACTTCGACGTGCAATTGGAGCTGCTCTATCGAGTCGAAGAGGTTTTGTTTCACGCAGTACGGGCACGGGTACCTCATCCTGTCCAAGGGCTGGGCGTGGCTCCGTCTGATGTGCTCGTGCAGTATCTTGGTGTTGGGGTAGGTCTTGGTACACTGCGGGCACGGCAGTTTCGACGGGTGGGGGGTGTTCTGCAGCCCGTGGACGTTGCGGAAGTGGTCCATCAACGCTACGTCCGAGGGGAACCCGGCATTGCAGTGGGCGCAGACCAGCTTCCCGTCTTCGATGAAGGAGACCAGCCCGCCGACGGCGTGGACCCTCTTCACGTGCTCGTGGAGCGAAGGCATGGAAGCGAACTTCATGGTGCAGTACCCGCAAATGTAGAAGCTGGACTCCTTGGACGAGCTGCTCCTCTTGGAGGCCTTCTCGTCGACCTCGCCATCGTCGTTGTCATGTTCGTGGATCACAGAGATGTGCTCCACGAGGTTGTAGTAGCTGGGGTAAACCTTCCCGCATAGGTTGCAGGTGAACGGGTTGCTGTCGTTAACCTTGTGGTTCTTCTGTATGTGGGAATTGAGGGATTCGACCGACGAGAAGTTCTTAGTGGAGCAAAACGGACAGCCGTGGTCCAACGGCTTTACTTTACGACGAGGAGGAGGAGAGATCTTTATGCAGGTCAGTTCGTCAGATTCCTCCGCCACGGCCATCTGGGAGGGCTCTGCCTTCCCGTCGAAGAGCATCACTTCTTTCCCCGTCAAGATGGAGTACATTTTGGGAGCCGACTGGCCGACCGCAGGCGACCTTTTACTCTCCCGACATTTATTCGTACCGATAGGGGTGTTGGCATGGCAGGTTTGGCCGTGTTCGACCAAATCGACCTCTGAGGTGAAGTCCTGAAGACAATGAGAGCAAGAATGCGTCTTAAAGCAAAGGGATTTGAGGTGAATCTTCAGGTGGTCACTTCTCGTGAATGCCAGACCACAACGTGGGCAACGGTACTTCTTGTCTCCGGTGTGCAGCCTCATGTGGCGATCGCGACTCCGTTTGTGTTTGAAGAGACGGCCACACAGCTCGCATTTGAACGGCATCTTGTCCTCGTGGTACTGTTCATGCCGATTCAGAAAGCTAAGTCTGGAGAAGGTCCTGGTGCAAAATTGACAAGGATATGGCCGTTGACCCTCTGATGCTCCTCGGTGTTCTATGAAAAATTGTTGGTCCGACTCTTCATGGCCATCCACAGCATAATAGGCATCAGAAAAATCATCATCTGCAAAAAGAAAACAGCCTTAAGATATTGGAAATGTTCTCCAATGAGTTCTCTCTTCAAATGAGAATCTTCAAGTATCTGTTGTCATTAATCATGAATCTAATCTCCCAATGAATCTAATCCCACAAGAATATAATCGCTCCAAGAATATAAGCCCTCAAAGAACCTAATCCGCAATGACTGTAATCCCCCAACAAACTCAATCCCAAATTAATCTTATCTCCCAATGAACCTAATCCCTGATAAACTTAATCCCCAATTAATCTCCCAAGAGCCTAATCCCAATGAACCTAATCTCCCAATGAACCTAATACCCAAATGATTAAAATACCCATATTAATATAATACCCAAATTAACATAATCCCGCCATTAAATTTAAGGCAATGAACCTATTATCCCAATGAATATAGGCCATAATGAACATGTCAGGTTTACTTATAGATGCACCATGGTTAGATGGACGTGACATATCTAGACAGACTGAATTTGTCTTATACGTTGTCTCGTTTCTATAGGTAATCTGTTATGTAATAGGGATTGGTGAAAGTTGTAGTGTGATTGCTGGTGTTAGTATTTTCTTCATAAAAACCGACCGTGGCTTTGTAGTCGTGTATGTGTAATTATAGTTTTGTGCTAGAGTTGGTGGTATAACTGCGAGTAATTATTTTCCTGCTACTATTTGATGATTATTATGAAATGCCGATATATGATAGGAAAGCATACTTGCCTTGACATATTGTTTGAAAGGTTGTTGTGTGATATAAGTGACATTTTGACATTTAGTTTAGGTATTAATTGGATGGTTGTTCTTAATTTTGGTTTAGATGGTTTAATCTATAACTCTATGCGCGGAATATGATTGGATATCGCCTGGTCTTGTCCAACTTGGAGCTAGCAGTCTGGGATTCACTAATTTGAGAATTTGCAACAAAAACAATTTTCTGTGACTGATCTCGTCTCTTATCGGTTTATTCCGAAGACCAGACGGATGAAGGTGCAACAGAATCTAATCCCCAAATGAATACAAACCCCCCCAAAAAACTAATCTGATCAATTTAATACAAAAACTGTGTAATCCTGAAAGAAAGCAATCCCCCAATGAGCCTAATCCCCAAATGAATGTAATCCTCTTAGAAATCTGATCTCCCACTAAATCTAATCCCCAAATGAATGTAATCCAACAATGAAGATGATGCAACTGCTTCACTAGCTTTAGGTAAAGCTTCTAGGAAGATGACCAATTTTAAGTACCAAGGAAACCATAACTTGCTTGGCATAGCTCAGGAACTGTAAGTAGGTCAAAAGTTCTGTGAAAGTCACAAACAGCAAAAAACTTCCTGCAGCCAGTGAGCATTCTCTGTTGATCCAAGCAGTCACCACACACAACACAGCGATCATGCACAACTGAAAACATAGTCTAAAGATTCATGCGACATATCACCGACATCCTCAGACGTAAACATGATTCACAGCAGAGAACAATGTCTCCAAGACTCACCTGATACATGACACACATTTCACAGACTTCTTCAGACATAAACACGATTCACAGCTGAAAACAATGTCTCCAAGACTCACCTGATACATGCTCAGATATACAAATAATTTACAGCTGAGATCTTATTTTACAACTGAGATGTTTCAAAGACTCACCTGATACATGACACACATTTCACAGACTTCTTCAGACATACATGTGATTCACAGCTGAAAACAATGTCTCCAAGACTCACCAGTGATACATGACAGTTCACAAACTTCCACAGACATACATGTGATTCACAGCTGAGAATAATTATACTCACCTGATACATGACACATATCACAGACATCAGACATAAATATGACACACAGCTGAGAACATGAATGTCTCCAAGACTCACCTGATACATGATGTAGTTCACAAAATTCCACAGACATACATGTGATTTCACAGCTGAGAACAATTAGACTCACCTGATACATGACACATATCACAGACATCCTCAGACATAAATATGATATACAGCTGAGAATGTCTGCAACACTCACCTGATACATGAGATTTATCAGAGACATCTTCAAAAGTACTCTGTGATTCCCCATCTGTGACTGCATTGTCAGTACCACCGACTAGCAAAGGATGAAAAAGATCAACTTATTGAAACAAAGCAATATGCCCTGTCATGAATTATCACAAAGAACAAAGAAAAGAATAAGACATTGCTTGGAATTTTGAGATATATAAGGAAAGCAATTCATTTACCTAACAGAGATCAAATTACAAAAGTCCTAGCATTGGTTTCAACTTATCAGCGTACTAGTGTGTACCGAAGCTATCATGTACTATCATTGTACTCCCAGATGCAAGGCTTTCAACACTTTAACTATTATTGACTACTTCCTGATGGTTTACAGATAAATTCTTGTCAAAACCATACAAGGGTTAATTTAAGACAATGAAAATTATCTCTGACCAAGTCTCAGTCGGAGGGTCCATAGCAAACCTATTGTCAAGGGGTCGACTGTAGATCTACTGACAAACATTTGTAAATAATGCCCAAGATACCGATGGGGTCCAAGGACCCACACAGGGTCCCTACTATGGTCCAGGGGAAAGAATTCAAGGAAATACAATAAGTGCTAGGTCTAAGATAGTTTTGAAAGTTTGAAAGGGCAATTCCAAGGAATTGTTAGAGAAACTTCCCCTACCATGTACACCTCCTCCCTCCCCAGTCTTTGCCACACACATGATATATCAATTGCCCACCCCATTTATTGTTTGCCACACCAATGATATCATGTTAATTGCACACACCCCCAATCTTTTGCCACACCAATGATATCATGTTAATTGTACACACCCCCAATCTTTGTCACACCAATGATATCATGTTAATTGCACACACCCCCAATCTTTGCCACACCAATGATATATTGTTATTTTTCCACCCAGCCAGTCATTGCCACACCAAGTATATCTTGTTATTCTCCCACAAGTTTCTAAGAACGTTTTAAGACACCGTTAATTTATCTAACACCTTGCTTGATGAATTGATGTATGACGAAAGTTGAGCAAACATCACTCCTCAAAATGTTTGAATAGGCTTACGACAGACATCGTGTATACTTCATTGTACTACTTACTACAGACATTGTATATACTTCACTGTAGCGGAGAATAGGCTTACGACAGACATCGTATATACTTCACTGTAGGCTTACTACAGACATCGTATAATTATATTTCACTGTAGGCTTACTACAGACATTGTATATAGGCTAATTCACTGTAGGCTTACTACAGACATTGTATATACTTCACTGTAGCGGAGAATAGGCTTACGACAGACATCGTATATACTTCACTGTAGGCTTACTACAGACATCGTATAATTATATTTCACTGTAGGCTTACTACAGACATTGTATATAGGCTAATTCACTGTAGGCTTACTACAGACATTGTATATACTTCACTGTAGCAGAGAATAGGCTTACTACAGACATCGTATATAGGCTAATTCACTGTAGGCTTACTACAGACATTGTATATATACTTCACTGTAGCAGAGAATAGGCTTACTACAGACATTGTATCTACTTCACTGTACCGGAGAATAGGCTTACTACAGACATCGTATATAGGCTAATTCACTGTAGGCTTACTACAGACATTGTATATACTTCACTGTCACTGTCGTATTACTCGCAGTATCGTGCATGCATAGCCACCCTTAACAGGGAAAAAATAATTCCACTCATTTCCCTGGCAAATCCCATAAATCTTTACTCCAAACCCTGAATTCATCAATGAATGAAAAAAATAAAAAATAAAAAATCAACAGTATATATGCAAACAACATATTGCTCTAAGCAAAACATTGTGAAACCTATGGGTTTCTGCATTATAATAAGTCTCTCCATGATTCTTGGGAGCATGGCAAAAGATCTTAATCAATTCTACATCTTAACAACACTTTCACACCAGTGGCTGGCTACATGCGGCTGTAAGAAATGGGTATTCTACGTACCTTACTATGCCAAGCAGGAAAGTGCTACGGGCCGGTTGTCGGTTGTTAATATACTCCCCGGCTGGGAGTTATTAACGCCAACTGTTTTTTTGTTTTTTTTGTAGAATTTACAATATTCAAAAAAATGCATTATTCATAGATTGCATGCATACTTACTGCCTACTAGGCAACCAACGCTCCTGTGCTGATGTAGGTCAGTCGCAGTCTTGCAGGGTAATGAACAATTGTCACACCTAAGACAGAAACGAAAAGGAAAGTGAAGAACTTGGAAAAGAAGTGTCGGGTTATAGTAGGAGTTAAATATTCATAACCCACGAAAAGGTAGGTTTGAAACATGCTGACACAATGCTGAGGAGAAATTTGCCAAAAAGGTAGTTAATAAAATATAATACTAAAAAGGATAGTTAATTGGGTCTTGACAGTGAGACACCAATATACACTGCTATACTGTGATTATTGGACTGTGATCCATCCATATACTTATCTCTAAAGTCGTCTTCATATTCTATCCAGCATATTTAGACAAACGATTTTCACTCTAAAGCAACAGGTTATGTTTGATGGATAACAAGCAAATACTTTCATCTGATGGAATGAATCTGTTGGTAAATCTGATATTTGGGAAATTTACATTGTGCTGCTGAATATGCAATAAAGGAAGCAAATCACTGTATCGCGTTCAGTTTATTCGAAACATGTCATGGAATCTAGATATGAATAATTATTCATCAGTATTTTGTTTGAAAAAAGATCATCTCAAACAATTCAACATTCAAATTGTTAAAAACTTGCCGGGAAGATGTAAAAAAAAAATCGTCATATTTAACATTTCCATACAAGCCCACAGAGCAGGGACGGCTTTGTAGATAATCTACCACTTAGATGCCACCTACTACTTCACCGACACATGGAATAGATATCACTCTCTCAGTTTGCAACATTATACGAGCTATATAAAACCACCCGTATGTAAATGACACAATGCTTTCCTTGCTAAGAATTAGCTGGTACTTTATCAACTGCAACATTCCCCCCTAGAGCGTTGCGTAAAACCTTTAATTACAGAACGCCCGGCAATTCCCAGTGTGGAATGACGACCCACACTGTCAGGAAGCGGGTTTGTAATTACAGACTTCCCTAACCTCACTGGACGTTTCTGATTATCAGGGAGTGCCTTAATTCAGGTAGATATCGGCCAAGATGAGTCATGCATTTAATTCATGCTTTAACGGCCTCCCATGGGTGCGACTGACTTCAATATGTGTTGGCAGGTTATGTATATCCACTCTCAATGCAGCCATTAGACAGAGAGATCTGTTATCCATACATAATATTGTAAATGTATTTGATAGAAGAAAAAGAAAAGTTATTTCTAGGTTTAACCAAAAGCATTCCAAGTATAAGCCCTCGTTCGACAGTTAAATCAGTTACCTCTAGATAGCCTAAGCCCTGGGATTGACAGATAAATTAGTTATCTTTAGCCTAAGCTGCAGACCATATCAACTAACTATTATAGCCTTTAGCCCTTATTTGATAAAAAAAAGTTATGTCTACGTAGTATCAGCTGACCATATCCAAGTAATCTAGCTACTAGTATATCAAAGCCTTTGTCTGATAAGTTCATCTCTAGATAGATAGATCTCTATTATAGCTGGCCATATTGGAAGTCGTCAGGCCTAGAGCTAATGAGAGTCATATCATACAGTTCCCGCTCCACTGACCTCACTCAGTACAGGAAATATGATCGACCTTGAACTCTAATGTCCTACCTCAGGCACTGTAAAACAGATCAACATGCATCAAAACAAAAACAATTCTGCCTCCTAAGATATAAGGCTTAGTAGTGCATGCTTTCTCTCACTTCTCATCATCTACAATAATAAGTTGAAGAATGGCTTGTAAAAAAAAATATATATAACCAAAATATTAATAATAGACAGGATTTGACTAGGGACAAATAACCTTAATTAGTAAGTGCAGAAAGTATTATTATGAGCCTCCAATCTCATAAAGAAAAGAAAAAATGTAACAAATTTTAACTAACTTTTTTTTTCTTCTAATTGATGAATGCATCAAAATATTTTAGATGCACAGCTCCTTGGTTACCGACTAATTACAAGCCTATAAACAGCATGTTAGAATTTACAACTAAATTTGCTTGAATTTTTCAAGATCTTCTACGTTTGACGGCCACCGGGAGACTCCTTCATGAATATTCATACCTGGAGAGGCATAAATCACAACTCGGTTGGATAACAACAGCATCCCAAACTAAGGTTACAAACCACCCAAGTGTTTGCAACTTGAAAGTTGACAGCTGACATTGGTTACAAAAAAAAAAGGCAGAGAAGAAATCGCAACAGTGACACAAAAGTCGACATCACCAGAGCTTGTCTTCCGCGAGATTAGTTTTTTGTGGAAGAGACCATTAATTACTCGATGTCTAGGGTAAATGCCGTTTAAGTTTGAGTCAAAATCTACCAATCTACATTGATTAAGAGGTACTATTGCCTGCACGAACAATCACTAGGGAGAATTGAATAAAAGAAAAAATTGTATCTAAAGATTGTAGTCGGTAATTAAACCTACGGGATTGTCACGTCACATGACAAATTTTGGTTTCAGGTACATCAAAACCCCAAGTTCATTTAATTCAACATGAAAAGATAACTAATATGGGGTGACACAATGGTGTTGTTTCAGGGCAGCATCGTTGTTGTCTTAACGACTGTTAACCATCTCGTTGACTGACTACGTCATTTTCCAGAATTTAACATTTGCTCCTGAAACAACCCATTATCGGGAAACAAGTGGAGAGGGGGGGAAAGCGGGTCACCCATGACCCACACAAATCATCACAGCCACTGACTGATGACCCACCAACAGGGAGGATTTATGATTCACCGAACTTCTTCAGGTTTCTGCTCTTATTTTGGGATAATTTTAAAGTTTGCTCGAGAAGTGATTTATTTTATCGACATGTTCCGTTCTCACATACCTACAGTACAACCATTTATCCCAGGAGTTTCTAGCTACTGTAAACACTTCTGGTTCTACCACAGAGCAATGTGAATGTTGTTACAGAAATCGCTCAACACCGAAAAGAGGTCAACTTGGAATTTTTCCCAACTTGCACGATGGAATTGGGTACAACCTCACTGGAAAAACATCATAAAATAAAAAAAATAAAAAAACTTATTGGTTTGGGTTTTTAACTAGCTATGTGCTTACCGATCTCGTACTAATTGCTTAAATCTTCCAGTGTATAGCATCCAATACTGGGAATACCTATTACCCATGCCTACCCCTCCAGGAATACCTGTTACCCATGCATAAGCTGAAACATGGGTAGCATACCAAATCCCGGGGAAATACCCTCCTTTTTTCAGATTATCAGATTATACGGCGCTCTATACTGACCCGTCTCTTACTGTTGATGCTTACATCTACCATGTAGCGCCCTCTACTTCTAGGTAAGAAATTGGTTAAGTATATAATAGCCAGTAAAACCCCCAAAACCCATCAAGCTTTGGGAATTTCTTACTCGTGGGTTAGAAATGTTCCGAGTAAAGCTTGTGCCGCTACGCCAGAAGAAGTAAAGAAGACGAATAAAAATGGTCATCACTGCCACTCAACCGGTTAAAACGCGAATACATCATCGCGAGGCAGTTAAGTTATGTAAAGCTGGACAAATCCAGAGGTCTCCCAGGTGAGCGGTCGAATACCTCAAAGGACGGACGTCCAATTTGCCTCTTCACGATCTGTTTATATGATTCCAAACCGGACAAGCCTTCTTACTTCATACATTTCACTTACTATACTTAATTCAAGACTTCCAACGTACAGCATGCATTGATCGTAACTCCAACGACATGTAATTGCTAGCATCGTGGCGACCTAACGCCCCACCGATAGTCCAGAGGGAAATTCTCTCAAACATTCAAAACTTCCCAAAAGCTAACAGACATTTCCTTTCTATTAATTTTCTTGTACGTTTTGTATGAGACATAGGCAATACGATTTTTATGAGACATATATTTTTATGAGACATATATGGTTTTATGACATATATATATATATATATATGCAACTAGTGCAGACACGCTTTCATAATCACAAACATTTGATTGGTTAAACCGTAATAATCTCTCGAGGAACTTAATAGATCATTCACTGTACGTGCACAACACCACCAGTACATATCAGCAACACTTACTGCACAACACCACTTGCTTGCAACTGCAACACCATTCATCAGTCTTAAAAAAATCATAAACCTATAAATGACATCTGTGCCTACAACCTGATAAATATTCAAGCCAGCAGCAAGTAGTGTGTAGTAGTAGTAGTAGTAGTAGTAGTAGTAGTAGTAGTAGTAGTAGTAGTGATAACAGATATTTATTCAAAACTTGCATTTTGGGTAAAGGCTCGAATTATATTACTTGGATTTATGATTAAATTATTACTGGTGGTCAAGCAATCTCCAAAACAAACATGTATGTATTATTCACAGGGGCAGTCATAATTATATATGAATTTGACCAGAATTCACATCACAATGAGTTCCCTGGCTGGGTGAGGTCATTGCACATTTTTCATTGCATCGCTACGTAAAACTGAAACGTAGAATCTCTAAATATTGTGGAAAAGAATCAAATAGGCTCCCAGGACATACAGACGATGACAGAAATAATGCGCTTTTCCAAGGATAATACTTTTGGCAAATTTGAAGGCTTTGAGAAATAAAGAGGTATGCCACTTCGAGCACTTCCTTAAAGATAGAAGGCCCAAAGTGAATCTGGAATATAGCGCAGTGTGAACACGGTCTATAGCAGTGAATCTGGAATATAGCGCAGTGTGAACACGGTCTATAGAGGTGAAACTGGAATGTAGCGCAGTGTGAATACAGTCTATAGCGGTGAATCTGGAATATAGCGCAGAGTGGACACAGTCTATCGCGGTGAAACTGGAATGTAGCGCAGTGTGAACACAGCCTATAGCGGTGAATTTGGAATATAGCGCAGTGTGAACCCGGTCTACAGCTGTGAATCTGGAATATAGCGCAATGTGGACACGGTCTATAGCGCCATGTGAACATGGTCTAACACGGAAAAAAAAAACTCAAAAAGTATAACAGAAAGTTTACTTTGCTTTTGAATGCCATAAAATGAGATTGAAGAAGATATGTTAGTTAACAGACTCAATTGAGTCAATGGAGTATTAATTTACAAATATGGTTCTGGGAGTATACACAGTGCTCATCCGGTTTAAAACCAGATTAAACCAGATGAAACCGGACAGTTGAGGGAGGAGTGATACAAAATGTTAGCATTTACCTGAAGCCTGCACTCAAATCAGTCGGTTCAGATTTCACCGTTGTCGTCTCCATAGGTTCCTCTCCTTTACAATCACCGGTGACGGCGAATTCCGGAGCCAATTCCGGAGCCACGTGAGAT
Organism: Orphnurgus asper; assembly: GCA_027574785.1. Taxonomy (NCBI): domain Eukaryota; kingdom Metazoa; phylum Echinodermata; class Holothuroidea; order Elasipodida; family Deimatidae; genus Orphnurgus; species Orphnurgus asper. Next base: position 3,696 of record JAODAG010015973.1, on the reverse strand, counting down.
ACATCGGAGTCCGGACTGCTCCCCGGTTCTGCTACTAGGGAAGGTTCCGTTAAGTAATCGTTGGCTGATGAAGATAAAGAGCACATTTGCAACTTCAACCTAGCACAAATACGACAATCATTTGCAAAACAGTGTGCTAACGAATGATACATTCTCAGGTCAAAAGGTATAGTTATTCAATTTCTGGGGATGGGGAGGGAAGGGGCGATTGCGATGTCAAAGAAAAAAAGCACACTACAGCCAATCGTGAGAGAGGAAAGCAGTCAAAAACACCGGATTAAACTATACTTTATTATACACTATAACTGAATTAATTGCAATCAACTGGAACCTGAACTCGCTAACCTCAGTTTGGTCATTGTTCAGTTGGAATCAGGCTTCCTAACCTAAGTTTGGTCATTGTTCAGTTGGAATCAGGCTTCCTAACCTAAGTTTGGTCATTGTTCAGTTGGAATCAGGCTTCCTAACCTAAGTTTGGTCATTGTTCAGTTGGAATCTGAACTCTTCCTAAGATGTATAAACTCAGTTCGGTAATTTGTTCAGTTGGAATCAGGCTTCCTAACCTAAGTTTGGTCATTGTTCAGTTAGAATCAGAATTCTTCCTAACCTCAGTTTTGTCACCTACAGGGGGAGAGTAGATATAATAGTGCCCCCACCCCCCTGATCATGAACTGTCCAGTTAAGGAAATTAATGGATATTGAAATATATTGACATCATGGACTGTGGACTAAAATAAAAAGAGTCCTTGCAAACAATGTAAAATCATCGACAAACCGGAAGTATAGTCTGCCGGAAGAATAGTTCACTGCTCATCATATAGTACGATAGAGGCCAGAGAATACGAAGCCGTTATAGAGCACGCAAGTGACGAGCAGCGAGCGCGCTGGGTCACATGTCACAAATTTAACTGAAAACTTATTTGAGCAGGTAGAAGAACCGTAGTTTATTTATGAGTTGGGGGGGTTCTTCAGTAATCGCAGCAAAGCCATCTGCGAAAAACTGAGCTGTAATATTGCAAACTGAGCTGTTAATGTTAACGGAGCTGTTAATGTTAACTGTCCGAGCTGTTAATGTTAACTGCTGCGAATGTAACCATAAATCAGTGAATTGTTTCATGCCCAAATTCCTCAAGAGGTTAAGGAACACAGGAAGTAGACCTCACATTACGTTCTTGACATGATACTGTGTATATACAGCAACTGACATTGTGGTATGTCAACTGTAACAGGGGAGAGTGCATCCACCAGAACATAATTATAAGAAGTGAGCTAATTGCAAATCGAGTACCTCAATAAGTACCTGAATGAGGTGTATGACATACCTCAAAAAGGTGCATACCTCATACATGTTCTTGACATGATCACTGTAACTGTGCACATGGTAAGGTTATAAATGTCGGACTGAGCGTAACCGCTAATGGGGAGAGTCGACAAGTACCCAGTGTATGAGGTATAGTGTAAACCTAAAACGGTATACCCCACACGTGTCCTTGTGGTAGTGACATTAATGTGCACGTTAATATCTGCGAACTAGTAGAATATCAGTATCGTTGTACTTACATCCTCCCTGGGTGTTTGCTAACTCCTCCATTTTATTATCTTCTGTGTGGTCCCCAACACCATCATCGTCTTCCTCCTTAGAATCTGAAAACAAGAGAAATGAAGACCATTATACTTAGATTCAAAACCGGTCATCTTTTACAAACGAGACTACGTGTACCCCACAGGTTATTAATATAACCCAACCTCGTAACTCCCAGTGTAACGACATGCCTTTTCTAGAAACACGTCTTCACGTGTTGGAAAATATTAAAAGTAGCATCATGCAAACAAACCACACTGGGTTCTAACCTCTACTGAATACATCGCAACACTATATAATTCTACTGAATACATCGCAACACTATATAATTCTACTGAACACCATGGGTTCTGCCATTGGTTCTGAACACACAACACTCAGTTCCACTGAACATGAAAAATTGGGTGATACTGGGTTCCTCGAACACACAGCATTATGTTCTACTGAACACAAAATACTGGGTTCTACCAAAACACAAAACATTCGGTTCTACATACTGAACACAAAACAGTTGAGTGTTACTGAATGCAAAACAGTGGGTTCAACCGAACACACCGCACTGGGTTCCAAGAACACACTCAACACAAAAACTGGGTTCTACAAAAACACAGAACATTGGCTTATACTGAACAAAAAACAGGAGTTCTACTGGATGCAAATCACCGAGTTCTATTGAATACAAAACACTGGGTTCCACTGAACACACAGCACTGGGTTCCTCGAACACATGTTCTACTGAAGACAACTGGGTTCTACCAAAACACAAAACATTCGGTCCTACTGAACACAAAACACTGGGTCTACATGAGCACAAAACACTGGGTCTACATGAGCACACAACACTGGCTTGAATAACACACAACACTGGGTTCTACTGATCATACAGCACTGGGTTCCATTGAATATGCACCCACCATTATGTTCTACAGAACCGCTGGGTACCACTGCATGAACACACAAAACTGGGTTCCAATTGAACATACAACACTGAGTTCTACTGAACATACAACATTGGGTTATATTAAACATACAACATTGGGTTACGTTAAACACACACCACTGGGTTACGTTAAACACACGACACTGGGTTACGTTAAACACACGACACTGGGTTACGTTAAACACACGACACTGGGATCCGTTCAACACACGACACTGGGATCCGTTCAACACACGACACTGGGATCCGTTCAACACACGACACTGGGATCCGTTCAACAC
>JAODAG010015862.1:0-12396 GCA_027574785.1 Orphnurgus asper | reverse complement strand
ACCCATATGCATGCCAAGTAGACACCAACTTTGACCTCACACTCCAACAGGTCATTCTTGAGTTGCTGTGTCACGCATGCACGCATACACCCATATGCATGCCAAGTAGACACCAACTTTGACCTCACACTCCAACAGGTCATTCTTGAGTTGCTGTGTCACGCACACACACATACACCAAAGCACCCGTACGCATGGCACCCGTACACCCGCACTCATGCCACGTTGACTGCATAGGTTCCGGAGCCTTCAGTTTGGGAACAAAATAGGCCAAGACGACAGACATACCGTGAGGACCCGCAGCGGCGTATCCGGGTTGTTTTTGTCCAAGAACGAGATCTCGCCGGACAAGGACACCGATATTAGGTTATCCCCCATCCACAGGCAACCTTGCTGCATGTTCATGACCTCGGAGCCAAACTTGAACACTCTGTGGTCGGAAAACAAGAAAATTACCACCACTTTTGGATGGAAAACCGGGAACAAATTTCGGACTTAAAAAGGGGGCAGAGAAGGGTGGGTGGAAATTTGGAAAGAAGATGATACGTGCAAAGGTGGGGGGTCTAGAACAGTAGCGACGATACCAAGTTACCGGAAATTATGCTATTGACCATAGGTGCAATACTTGCTAATAATGGTTTAATTGTATTATATACAAACCATCGTAATTTACCAACTGTTTCCTATGAAGCCCCCCGGACTACATCCTTCGTTCAGATGATAAAAAGGTTGTATACCCGATTCATTTGAACGCCAGGACTAAGACTAGAGTTAAGTCTTGGTTTACAAATAGCCTAAACATGATGTTACGTATGCAGTGCGCGAAAATAGGGGGTGTATGATAAATAGGTGATTGCTGTATACCTAGGGAATCGGGTGATTTCAAATCACATGTTTACTAGGTACACCGGTCATTGTAGCATATAACTGCCAACATGTCCTTGTTAATGTTAGATTATTTACTACACAAATTATGTCTAAGCCCCCCCCCCCCTCACCCTCACGAAGTGTTGTCATTTTAAGCAATCGGAAGTCACTCTGATGACACTATTGTACTCCAGCGATTGCTGCCAGTGGGTTACCTTCCTGGCAGCAACAAGTAACCGCTATCATACAACACCGCTATCATACAACACCCGCTATCATACAACACCGCTATCATACAACACCGCTATCATACAACACCGCTATCATACAACACCGCTATTACACAACACCGCTATTACACAACACCGCTATTACACAACACCGCTATTACACACCACTATTACACAACACTGCTATTATACAACACCACTATTACACAACACCACTATTACACAACACTGCTATTATACAACACCGCTATTACACAACACCGCTATTACACAACCACACTATTACACAACACTGCTATTATACAACACCGATATTACACAACACTGCTATTACACAACACTGCTATTACACAACACCGCTATTATACAACACCGCCATCATTACTCACGAGACTGCCGTTGAGGTTTCAACATCCCAGAGTTTAACGGTTTTGTCGCCGGAGCAGGTGATCATTTGCGTGCCGTCTGCGTTGAACGAGAGCTGGAAGGCAGACGGGAACAGAAGAGGAGGAGAGTTACGTTATTTCAAGTAAATCTATCAAATCAGAGGCTGTGGCTATTTTCCACACTGTGCGATATTCAGCAGCATGGAGTAACTAGGATACTAACACAGTGCATGAGTCATAGAGCAGAATAGAGCCAACTAGCCTACTATATCTATCATACATATACATAATTATATATACATTTATATATCAAATAATAAAATAAATAAAGGGACACAAAACTGTCTTTAGAATCATTTGAAAGTCGACTTGAAAGACTTACTCCGAAGACACTTCCCTTGTGGGCCGTCTCTCCCAGACTCTTGATCTTATCGCCGGTCTTCCCGTCATAAAAGAACACCTGAGATGGAGATTCAAGAGGTCTAACATCAAACCCGCAGAAAGGAAGAGCCTACTACGGCAGATGGCGGCAGCGTCGGCCGACAGGATCCGTTATTTCCGTGATAACCTTACGTACCTCGTACCCGACAATTCCGTGCCTGTCACCGTAAGGAAGCTTGCCTGCTACTGTCGTCGGGTCAACCTCGTCCGAACAAGACTACAGACGCAGCCGGGCGATAACGATCAATTTTTTCTACGCTTCTCAATTCACGCAATCATTACAATCGATTCAATTTTGTTCAGTAATGACATCCTTTTAAATTAAATTACTCTAAATACTATATTTTGTAAGTTCGCATTTGTTACGTGACCTGTATCAAGCACAGGCAGGTCTGAAATCCGCTCCCCCCCAACACGTAACTTCAAACAAGTAGTGCACCACCTTTCATAAATTATTCTTTGGGTGGTGCAACCTTTCATAAATTTGTTTGGGTTTCCAAATCGCAGTTTTCATGGCTGCTGCTCCCAACGTACCTTTCCGTCAGAACCGCCCGTTGCGAGCAGGTTGCCGTCAGGGGAGAATCGGACAACCTGGACAAACTTGGTATGATCCTGCGAAACGGGGAAATGAAGACATCGTAATGGATCAAATACGAGATGAACGACGAAATTATCTAACTGTTGATCAAAAACGAGGTAACTTCCTACTGGATCTTTAACAAGAAATGGTGCCGAAAGATTCTTGAGGAATGACAAATAAAAACACACACACACACACACACACAATGACACCTTCTTATATGATCAGTGGCAGACCCAGAGGTTCTCCACACCATCCGGGAATGCTGGAATTCAGCATACGTCTTTCCAAAAACAATCCTTTTTACGATCCTTTATTAATCGAATCCCCCTCTGTGAATATTACTTCAGATCAGAAGTAATAAAGTATCGGATTCAGCCGTATTTTTGAAAAACAGCATTCGAGAGCTATTGTCACGTAAATGCCAGACGAGAGGCGGTTAACGTAATATAATAATATTCGTGCCACCTTTAACCCTACGACTGACCTTTAAAGCCGCCTTGTACTTGAAGGGAGGTCCTTCGTGGAACACAGTCTGGAAGTCGTCACCTCCTGTGGCGACGCGAAATGGACGGCTGGGTTTGAAGTCGCACGAATTGATGGCGTTGGTGTGCTGCGTGATGCCGCCTACGGTGGTTCCCGTGTCTACCATGATAGCTGCACCGAATCTGAAAAGGAAAGTAACCGAGGTGTCATCGCGTGGGTAGATTTTAATTCATTTAGTGGGTTAGTGGATGGGCTAAGGAGTGAGATGCTGTTTCACCATGCCTACCGTGGTTCCTGTGTCCCCCACGTGACAGGGGCTGCAACAAATCTTCATAGAAGTAAGTCATCGGCATATAAAAGTTCCCAAGTTTTGGTACGAATGTACCACCAGTGTACTGCGAGGTTAAGATCTCCGGGGATGATCTTAGTTCGATCCCAGGTCCACTGGAGATACCAGAGGGGCCAGAAGGAGGATCCCAGCGGGTTTGATTAGATTAGATGCTCCACCATTCGGTGATGAGTGCAGTCTTCCCTCGGTGATAGTGTGATTCGGTTAGATGTATTCGGCGGGTTTTACGCGGATTCATCGATGTCGCAATAACTTCGTTCATAACAGCTGCAGTGCAGTGGTTACTCTCACTCCACTGGTCGTTGAGAAAAGTGGTCAAAGGTCGAGGTACACACTCGCGTCCGCCGGATGGGGACGTTAAAATGGCAGTCCCGGGAGCAGGATGGGATGGCTGGGTACCATGCCTGTCTCGTTACTTGTGGACATTGGTCGAAAAAGAGAAGGCTTGTTTAAAGCCGGTGTTCGTCCACAATCACAATATGATGGAGAGGGTTTCTTTATGAGTCTATGAGGCTCCCCTAACCCTTTCATGTACTAAACTAAAACTAACAAAAACTATATCTAGTGGAGAAGGAATATTGGTACACGTTCCCTATCCAACCAGCCTGACCGATAGTACCAAACTTGCTAAATAGACAATCAATCTATTCTCATCTTCGGGCATATCCTTCCTTCCATATCGGCTCCAACTTTTTTTTAAAACCGGAGATAACAGCACAGAAACGACCCGAGGAATCAGGTTTACGTCACCTGCCGTAAAATAATAATAATACTCACTGGTTGTTGCCGTCTCCTACTATCACCAGTCGCTTGCTGTCTGGAGACCAACAGATGTCTCTGACGATACCGCTGAAGGGCTGGTACTCGTACTTGGTGAGGTGTTCCTTCTGAGTGGTGTCCCAGATTCGAATCTTACCAGAAACCTCTGTAAGCAGGAAGAAGAGGTGTTTCGCCATTGAAGGGCTAACAGTAGTATCCACGATGGTTCGGGTCTTTACGAACAGTTGTTTCATAATCGTACCCCAAACGACAAACCTTCCGGCATAGAGCAACCCACAGACGCTACCTACGGTCAGTCTGGTTTTAAATAACGGCTACTTCGGATAAAGCTGGTACCATGACCCTGATTGGTCCATTCAAGACCTACAATAAACTGGTATAAATTATGTCCCATACCTGCCGAGGCAATGTAATATCCGGATGGCGCATATTTGGCGACGGTAGCCTGCAGGGGGTGCTGTCCGTAGATGTCGACGACGGCTGGGTCCTGCAAACGATGGCAAATGCCACATTAATAATGTGGTCAAAACACACTTGATCCAGATAATGTAAACAGAAACAATCCACAGTTTAAAGCTCTCACATGCTACGGCATCACCATGGAGTGAAATTTTAGTGGCTATGGAGACTGCTGGCGTGAGGTCTGTCTATGAAAAGCTCCGACCTCCACGAAAGCATTTCCTATACTAGCACTAATTACATTTGCCATGCATATTATTTATGATTTCTTTTCTGGAACATTCTGACTTTTTCAGAGATTTTAGTTTAAACATTGATTGTATGATGAAAGCATTGACTGTAAGATGAAACACTGGTCAATGGTGGGTCCTGACTTATAGTACTTGGTGTGATCTGATTTTAATTGTCTTAATTGAAAAAAAATAAGCTTTAATAGCATAGACTTACAGTATCGTTAATTCATCCTCAATACGCTGTATGTTGCATAATAATAACGATGAACAATGTTATGAAGTAAATAAAATGCTAGCAGACTAGTAATAAAGCTTACAGGTCCAGCTTACTGGTCCAGCTGGCAAGTACATTACAAACCCTTCTGTTTTCACAAGCATAAATAAAGATCAAAGTAATTACAAACGTACCTCTACATCCCTGATAAAGACGTATCGTCCATTACAGTAAAGAAAATTCTTCCCCTTCGGATCTGCTCCCAGAACCAGGGCTCTGCCCCTCTCAGTCTGGGGTAGACCTGCAAAACCTCCCTCTGTGGAAACCAAACAAAAAAATTGTAGTTTCACTTTCAGACATCACCGGCATCCGTCATCTCAGGTACACCACATCGATTAAGCCGCTAAACAAACCAAATATATGCCAATTTTGGGGAAAAGAAACTTTGGATAAAATTATCTCTCACTAATTCACAACCTCAGACCCACAATGAAATGTGGCAAAGAAATGGGTGGAATTTAACCACAGTGCCACATGCCAAAAATTAGGGTTGAGGAAAAAGCTACATTTGTTCTACAATGGATATTAATTAACAAATTTAATTAACATAAATATGCACATTAATTAACAAAGTATAGTAAAATGAACTGAAATGTTTGCATCATACTTTTATGCCTATATATTTCCCATCATTTCTTTTCCTGCCAGATATAACGAGTCAGGCCTGCAAAAATAAAAAACTTTTTTTGGCCAACTTTTCCAGCCTAACCAGGGAATTTGTACAAACCCTGTCTGGCCTAACTTAGTCCAAGGCCTAGCGTACGCAGGTGGCAGTCTAGGGTGGTGAAATATGAGCAGTGCTGACAGATGAGGAGTGATTGATTGTATGGTGCCAATTATGAAATCAGGGGTGACTGAACTGTGTCCTAGGGGAGGAGTCTAAGGGAGGCATCCCCCCCCCTCCCAGTGTATTTTCAGTCCGGCTACTTTTGCATACGTTGATGTCGGCTTGCCTCCAAAGTGTGGCATAAATATACAACCACTTTTCGCTACTCTTAATATTTATATGGAAGTTGGAACGCTGTTTGGAAAGAGTATCAACAGCCTGTTGCAACTCAGTCATTAATGGCATGCACTGTCAACCAGAATCTCGACATTTCTGTCGTGCCAAATCGGTCTAGACGAAGCGCTTTGTCAACAGTGATCAGTGTTACCAAATATTGCACTGAGTGATAGTGTGTGTCATCTAGTCTACTTGAGAATACGCAGTTCAGCAGGATATTTTATCGTCCGGTACATCTATATAAAATATATATATATATACATATATACTTTCTGATAATTGAGTATAACTATAAGTTCTACTACCATGGAACAGCCTCCCTAGGCCTACTTTAATTGTGTCCTGGTTGGTATATATATCATGCTACTGATAAGTTATGTTCGTGTTACAACTAAGTTATAATATACCGCAGTTAATAATCTTATGAACTGATGTTAGTGTCATTGCTAACTGCCAGTTTGTTAATGGCTATATCCTCACTTAAGTGACATAAAACATCTGCACTGCTAGGCCACACGGCATTCAATCGCAGTTTTGTAGCCTATGCTAGACAAGTTAGTAGTACTACTAGTACTAGTAGTACCAGTAGTACGGTGACGTGTGTAGCATAGGCTACAAAACGCTCGTCAGTACTGTAGTACCACTACCAGTACTTAGTACTATTAGTACTAATACTATTACTTAGTACAGTACTTACTACTAGTACTACTACTACTAGTATCAGTACTACAGTCCTAGGTTAAACTTGTTCCTACCTAGGCAATTGCTATATTCCTAACCGGTCAAGTAACATTACTGCAACGCAACATTACCCGACACTCAAGAGTCTTGGTGGTGGTAGTGGCACTACGTGGTAGTGGTACTACTGTAGTGTAGTCACTACTCCAGTAACTTGGCCGACATAACTGACTCGCGAGTGCAGCCTAACGACGACCGTTTACTCCTTACAATACATTAGTACTTAGTAATAATAGTAGTAATTATTGTATTTGTAATTGTAGTAATATGACACAGTAACAACAACAAAAACTAAGCTAGTATTAAAGTTAATTGAAGTTAACTGAATAGTAATTGAAGTCCAATTTCTCCCGACCTACCGTACTCGTAGCTCATCTTGACAGATGGGAAGAATTTGGAAGAAATTAATACTACTACTATAGTACTATTAGTAGTATTACTATTAGGCTTCCTTATGTTTTATATAACCTCGTTTGACTTGTCGTAAATGGGTCGATGGAATGCTCGTCCGCCCTTGTCGCCGATAGGGAAGCGGCGTGATGGGTGTCACTGTTAGATAAATGATAGTAATTAATAGTAATAGTATACACTCACTCATAGCACACTATACTATACTATATACTATACACAGCAGGAGCCTAACACAGTACTACAATACGCACATCAGTTACTAGTCACAGCCTACACCCTACAGGTTGATTGTCCTTATTACTTCCGGGTACCAGGTCTAATGATGGACGGCGCCATACTGGAATTCTATATATGGTCAAGTTACTTTTCACACTACTATGAATATTGATGAGAGTTGTCAATCAGGGGATTCCCCTATATTTGAAGGAAAAAAAAAAAAATAGATTTAATCATTTAATTAAACAGAACAGCATAATGTATGGCACACTACGATAGGTTTTGTCAGTCTCAGCCTCCCTGCAGTGAAAACTTACCAATCAACTTGACTTGAAGAGGCAGTCTGGCATAATTTACACACTTTTATAGACGGCCACCCACAAGACTATATCCAAGTAGCCCAAAGTTTAACTCGTCACCACCCATGACAATTCTCTGAGAGAAGAAACTCTTTCTCACATCTACCCTTCGGAGGGGCACAATATCTGGATTTAATCGTGCCCGGCCAATAAAACTGTACCTAGCCTAGCCTCAAAATCTAGCCTGACTGCACTTACTCCACTAGTCCTGCAGGGGGAAGGATGCGATGATTCCCCCTCCCGACTGTCTCTCACCACTTAATACTTCTGCCGGGGATGTGACTGTCGTTCAAACTCGGACGTTTATTTGCCAGGTATTCATTTTATTAAACACGCATTTATGTTAATCAGCAGATCGGATGATCTAGAATTTTGCTACCGACTTCAAGGATATGGAGGGGGTTGGGGAATGATAAAAAGGAGTCGGCAGGGTGGTCGATGAAACTGCATCCCGGGAACTTGGAGTAAAATGGGATGGGGTGTCAATTACAGAGTAATGGACGAAGTTGATGCTTAATATATGGATGGATGTTTGTGGAATCTTTTTTAGAGGAAGGGTATTGGGGAGGGGGAAATTTTCCATTGGTTTGGTGATATGGATGAACCTCTTGTATTGCTTGTATACGAGATGTATTACATCTACTTATATTATTATGCCGTTTCTTAACGTTTTGTTTATTAAATTATTTATAGGCCTACTATAAATTTGAAATTTGCTTTCACATATTGTAATACGTGTCTGGGAGGGGGAGTCCGTTGGAATTTGACAATAGAAGGGGGGTATTCCTTTTGAAGACTTTAATTCATGGTAGCACAGTATACAGGGAAATATATATTGGCGAACTGAGATTGAATCGAAATCGGCAGAACACCCTGCCGACCGAGAACTCCATTGTAATATTCATTGTGCCTAACCCTAATAATAATCAACACTAACTAGATTTCTACAAAGGACCGAGTCGTTCTCGTCTTCTCGAGTGATTCTCGAGTCGTGATTGTTCAAGTCCTCGGACAGAACACACAAAACAAACGTATGATTGTAATTACAGTTCGTGATTGCATAAAAGTATGGTGTACAATTACACTCCAGGCCGACAGTGTACGTGGCTTCAAATTTGTCTGTCACGCCTCACAAACTCTGTGAACCATTACTGCTATCATTTAGAAGTCTATTGTTTACCCGATTATTTCCACTTTCAGTTTCGCTTCCGAGATCGTCCATGTGCCGAGATTGTTCCTGCCTCCCCACCCCTCCCCCACCCCATGTTGGATATATGCCACTCAAATGGCTATCCCCAAGTTTATCAGTTTAGATTGAAGACAGAGAGACGAGTCGTGAGATGATATTTGGCAGTAACTTTATTAAAATAGCCAATTAAATCTAAGACACCAGTAACATGACCGACTGTGCGGTACGGTGCTTATTGGAAGACTACCAGAACCACTGATTGGACATCAGTTAATCAATCTATCTAGTTTTTAACGGTTTTGCAAAACGATGAAGAAGAAAAAACAGTCAGAACAGAAACATGATCGGTGGACGAGTTCGACCAACTTGGCGGTGCGTCCCTTTAACATTACATATATACGTATACAGTGCAATAACTTAAAACGGTGGGAGGATATAACATAGACAGGTACAAATGTACACATGGTCAGTCTTAATACAATTATAACCCTTATGATGGTGCTCTATAAGTCTTCCTACCCCCAGCATCTTACACACACACACACATGCACTTTGCTATCCTAATTCAAGTTACTATATCCAACGGCGTGTTGTCAACATAAGTTGCTTCCACTTTCCATATCTATTAATTAAAACGTTTCAATATTTTAAAGGTTTTTTTTACATAGGCCTATTAGATATTTTATTAGAGGGTCGACCCCTCCCTCCCTCCCCAGTTATTTGTTAAGCATGATGATAACTTACGTCCTTCAGCTTCCCAGAGAAAATTATCTCCACTTAATTACTCAATTAATTAAGAACCTTGCTTTGTAGGAGAGAGTGAAAAGGGCTCACGATGGAGTGACGGACCGGGAGAGGGCAAACATTGGCCCCTGCCCCCTGGACCTAAGGTTTGGCAAACCGAACCTCTGATTTTAACTTTAAACAAAACAATCCTAAGTCTCCTTGTAACCTTCAATCTCTTCGATGTAATATCACCAAAAGCAGTGTATATCCTTAACACGAAAAGGGATATCTGTCACACCAAAGGCAGTGTATATCCTTAACAGGGTATTACTCATAACATTAAAACCAGGGTATATCCTTAACACCAAAATGAAGGGATATCTGTAACACCAAAGGTAAGGTATATTCGTAACACCAAAGTCAGGGGATATCCATAACACCAAAGGCAGGGATATCTAAAACACCGAAGGCAGGGATATCCATAGGGTAATGCCCTCCCAAACTGTTGTATCCTCTAGCTCTAGTAAAGATTACCAAGCACAAAACCAAAGGTGGGTTTAGTTTGCCCCTTCCCCCATGTATCTCCTCTTCCCCCATGCTTTCACCCCTTGGTAGAGCCGATAGCCAATAACATACTCAAATATGCTGAAACTTGATACCCTTCATCAAACAGCAGGAATTGAATTCGAGCTCCCCTTCCCATAACCCATCTTTCACCATTCATCACCCCTTCCCCATCACCCCTTCCCCATCATCCTTACTCCTTTCATGACTGTGATAACCTACTGCAATAATTTCTGTCAAAATACATGTAAAATAAATTATGAATATTTTGTGATTGTAATGCTTATTATAATACTATACTTAGAAGGAAATTATAATAAATTATATAGAATAGACAGACTGCAAGGTCATTAGCTAATCTTGCCTGCTTCTTTGTTTTATCAGGCTTGTATGGAGCAGTAGGTTTGCATTCATTATGTTGTAAGTAAACAAAAACACTTGCATGTACTAATGAATTATTAGAACACTATAAATAATATGTACATATGTATGGTTCCTTCCTGATGTCTGCTAAATCTATTAACCCAGAATCCAGGCTTTGAACTTGGCAAATTCTCCTCGCCTCGCTAGCTGAAAGTGCTTATTATGAACCCGGAATACCTGGTGATTTAGATACTAATATGTGGATTTGTGGTGAAGCACCGACAATCTCCCCTGATCGCTACTCATAATATAGCTTTATATGAGACACCAAAACCTTTAACCTACTACATATCTCCTCCTGTTTGGTATCCGGCAGTCTTCAACCAGGAACATTATTTACCAGTGGGCTAACATGCTATATACGATGCTACTTCTCCTGCGGCATCCACATCGAGAAATAAACCCGGTTCGATGCACATAACCACCTCCTTTCCTCCCCCCACCCCCATAGACGGCACGACGCTGTCGAATGGAAACCGAATTAAAAACTCTTTAAATAAATAATTTCTTTACTTAGGCACTAAAACCGGCACGACTGGTCTTCCTTCCCTCATTGTCTTGTAAGAAAATACTAATCTTTTCAAATATGGATACAAAATTGCTTTTCTAAGAGAAAAGCGAGTTCCCATCTTTCCTGCACCACCCTCCGACAGAAAACCAAGGATGTGAGCTACCCTTCTAACCAACAGACTACTTTCTTTAATACAAATACAAAACTGGTCTTATAAATACGACAACAAATGATGAAAAACCTTACAAACAAGTATAAACCAATGCATACGTCTCTCTGTGAATTCAATCGAAATTGTGACAAAATGAATGCAAGAAGAAGACGAAGAAGTAAAGAAAAAAATATAAATATATAAAATTTGGTTTTAACACAAACTGAAATTAGCACTCTTTTTACCACTAAGCTTGGATTGCGGGCGGACGTGTATTACGACTTGAGTACAGGACTCCCGACTTGAGTCTCACTTTCTACCGTATTGGACCCGAGCGGTTAATAAAATCTAGACTTTGGCGAAACCATCTCTCCTTTTTGTCACCGCTAGACTGCCAGAGGGGCAGCAAATTCCATTTGTTAGGAATCGAAGAGAAAGTCACATAATTCACTGAAACGGACTATAAGATTCAGACTTGAGCCAAATGAGATAGCCAATAGGCTACATCATATCTTAAATCAATATCTTACATGAATATGCTACATCACTATCCTACATGAATATCCTACATGAATATCCTACATGAAAATTCTACATGAATATCCTACATGAATATCCTATAACAATATCCTACATCACTATCCTACAACAATATCCTACACTCTTCATTTAGCAGTAAATTTGAACAACTTCATGCATGCTTCTATGCAACACCATGACCATTCACTTATAGAATCTATCCTCCAAATTATCATTTGCTATTAATCATATTTCTAATAAATCATTTTCCTCTAATCATGAATATTACTTACTGGCCAGTAAAGGTCAGTCAACTTGAAAAAGCTTACAGAATTAGTGAACTACGACCTGTTTGCTCCTCAAGGCACTAAAGGCAATTTTTATGCAAATATGAAAATCTGGAGTAATTCAACCCGAAAAAAGAGATCACTTTAGCAGCTCTGAAATGGACCAAAACTCCAGATATAAATTCAACCACAGCTGGAATAGCACTTCTTGGGG
>JAODAG010015751.1:1445-18101 GCA_027574785.1 Orphnurgus asper | reverse complement strand
TGTTCTCTCGTTGCGAGACGTTCGACAATGAATATTCCTCGTTTATATACTTGAAAAGTATATTTGTTTGTTCACAGGGTTTTTTATTTGAATTGATGTTAGAAACATCCATCTACTTCTACTTGTCCTTTGTGGTGTTCTCCTGTACCCGTGACAATAACCATGTAAGACATTTCATGTACATAACCTATGAATATCCAGCCCTCGTAAAGTGAAACACTTTAATGTATAAAATCATTTATTAAACATTTATAGAAATTTAGGTGTGAGGCATGTTTTATTTCCGTTGGTAGGGAGTTCCATACTTTGGAACTGGAGTATGATAAATGCTTCTCATGAAATTCTAAGTTGCCTCCATGTAAACCGGTCGCTGATGCTGACCTACAGTATAAGGCCGTGGTCATGTACTAGTATAAAAAAAGGGAATACAGCTGTATTCCTTTTTTTTATACATATCTGTTATGTAATTTGGGGTTAGGTTATACAGAGTTTTGAATACGATAGTTGCTCTATTGCGTGTTATACGTTGCTCGATAGTTAGTAGGCCAGTTTAATATTTGGTACAAGTTTTGTGAGCGATCATCATAGGTGGCATCTAATATAATTCGTGCAGCACTTAAATTTCTTCTTGCACTTTCCATGTAATGTACTATCCATTGTAACTCATAATAATTTCTCTGCGTGTGCCTTGAAGATTGAAATCATGTACTGAAATTGCTAACACCTCATGCATTAATATGGAGAAAATTATTTTTTTGTTTGGAGTTAATTAGCATTGATTTCAATATCCCAACTGTTGTTAGCGAGAATGCGTATAAATATTTAAGCCTACCCTTAATACAGCTAAAGCCACGGGTCTAGATGAGATTAGCTCATATATTCTTAATTTAAAATAAGTGCATCGCAGGTTTCAAATAGTCTTATGCACATTATTACTACTGTAAGCATATGACAAAATGTATTTCCATCAGAGTGGAAAATAGCTAAGGTAACTTATACCCATATAAATAAAAATGGGTCTAGTTTATGATCTTAGCAGCTATCAACCAATTTCTGTGGTCTCAAAAGTAATTGAAAAATATGTGCATGTTGCCTTGTACGATTATTTAATAAGATATTCCCTACTAAGACTTGCACAATCTGGATTCAGACGTAGCCACTCTAAACGGCCCTAATTAAATTAATGGACGAGTGGTTAATGGCCGTTGATGAAGGTAATAATGGTTGGATCTGTTTTTGTTGACTTCTGTAAAGCTTTTGATCTTGTTAACCATGACATTTTATTACATAAGTTACATCTCTATAAATTTTCACTAGGTTCAATAACATGGTTCACATTATTTTTATTTAATAGTATGCAATGAATAGTAATCCAGCATCCAGCAATCTGATTATGGTTATGTCATCAGTGGTGTACCACAGCCTCATAAATATCAATGATACGGATTTACGTCTTATGCATTCTTCAGCTGATATGAATGGGGACGATACCACTTTTCATGTTGTAGGTAAAACAATGGAAGAAATATCAACAAAATGAAATTATGACCAAGAGGGGAATTTATGATTGGTGTATAAAAACAAAATGATTATTAATGTTGATAAAACTAACTCTACCTTATTAAGAATTAGTCGATTAAAGTCGAAATTTTCATTGGTACCCTGATCAGTTAAGTATTTCTTTTAAACATTAGTGAAAATGAGTTGAAATCATTCACTATGTCATTGTCATCACTAATATATCTACCATCGATGTTAATCATATTTACGTCACTTTTCTTACTGCATGGAGTTACTGTTAGATTGCAAATATTTCAGCATTTGCCAAATTACCTTTTTGTGTCCTAGTTTTACTTGATATTGCCTTTTTGAAATGTGTTTTGCCTATCTTATGCCAGTGTATGTAATATCTGGTTCATTCCTTTTGGCATTGTCCCTACATATTATTGCGGATTTTATATCTTCATTGAACCATTCTGGCTGAACTCGCCTTTTCACTCTTTTTGCTTTGAAGGGCCATGTTTATTTATTGATTTAACGATCATCTCATTCCAAAGAGACACGCTTTATCGACAGTGCATGTTTTCAGTTAAAACCATGTCCCAGTTACGACCTGCCAGTTCATTTGTAAAAAGAGATACGTTCATTTTCTTAATATTTCTATAAGTAATGGTGAAATGATTAAACTTCTCGTTTCCCTTAACTTGACATTTGAAAGTCACTGAGTCTGATCTGTGAAACGTGTACATCACTAATCTTTTCCTCCATAGTTTTATAGATTGATTGGTCGATTATTGTACTGGAACTTTCGGTCACTTTTGTCTGTGTATCCACAAGTTGCTATTAATTAAAATTACAAAACTGTATCCTTCCACCTTTGATTTCCTAAAATACTAAAATTGACTAAAATATTAAAATATCCTGTAACAATAATATCATGGCATAAACCATATGGAACATTAAACATATTATAAAAATGGATCTATCCATTCAGCATTTGCATCTGGAGGTCTGTATATTGAACATAATAAAAAAAAATCTTTTCTAGCCATATTACCTCAAGATGGGTACCTCAAGATTCTTTGAATTCCTGCCACCTTGTAAACACTGCATGCACCTACTGTACATTGATGTAAATAACTAACCCCCACCCCCTTCCCTACTCTATCTTTGCATATCATTATCAGTGTGTACCCAGGAATACTAAGTTCTAAATCACTGTAGCTTTCATTTAGGAATGATTCCACTACTCATAAAATACTGTATGTAATAAGTTACCACCATATGATAAAATAGTCCCGAGTTGTCTTGCTTAGGATACAAGTGATTGAAATTAATTATGCATATGTTCATATGAACCTTTAGTTACCTTGCTTCAATTTATTGTGCAGCTGTCGAGTGTAGCGTTTGGATTTGTTACAGCATATATACAGTGATTAATTAATGTCAGCTGACATGGTGTTGCGACACCCTCTTCTTGGCTGTTTTCCTAGTGTAGTATGATGCTACTGTAGATTACAGGACTATGATCTGCAAATACCGGTAGGTCACACCGACCTCCGTTAGTTGTATGGTTTTGCTTACCACAGTTGTAACAACCTATTGATTAAAGTGTAGGTTCATTCATAGTGGTGCAGCCATTGGTTCATTTCTCGGTAGTTGTTGTTAATACGATGATGGGGATGTCTTTCACAAAGATATCTTGGTGGTGTACAGTATGATGATTGCTGGGGTGTGAGTGATGTTGATTCTCTTTATGATTACCTCAGAGAGTGGGTCTATAGAATGGGCGGCAGGTGGTCATATGATGATCAGAGTGGTGGTGGTTTTGGTTTATACGCCAGCTCTGTACATATCCTTCATGTTGGTGCACGTACAGGGATAGATTTCCAATAGACGTAAACCTCTCCTGCAAGTTTTGAGTACCTTTAAAACTAAGGTGTAATATCCATCAACAGTGAACAAAGACCTAGTGGTCTACATTTCCATCCCCATTTGTAAAAGATGAAATAGTTTCAATGAAACTGCAGTCCAGCTTTTGGCCAGAGCTTTGAGACTAAAATTGAGATCCAGAATTTCGAAGGAAAATGCATCGTTCCTTGGGCAAGGCCCAGATAGGGAGATCTTGGAGTCGTTTCTGGACTTTAACTCATTGATTCAAATTTTGTAATGGTAGGCCGCATTTTTTGAAACGTTTGTTCCAGTGTGAATTATGAGATGCAGAACTGATGTCAGCCCGGGATGTTAGTTCAGTATTGATGTCGTCTGTGGTGGCTCCTCTTATGCACTTTATTTCCACACTTTGTTCAGTCTTTCGAGGAGAATCCCCGATGATGAAAACTGACTGTTTTGGAAGGCCGTTGATGCAACTTGAGTATGCGTAACATTTCCGTCACTAGGAATCAATGGGTCAGGCATCTTCTTGGTGACCATGAATTCTGCCAACTAGGCCTGAAGTGTTATGTGTAACAGTGCTTCACTTAGATTTTTTGAGAAATCTTCAAGTCAATGGGTAGCTTAAGGAAAGACTGACAGAACCATCATGATTTGGCTCCCTTGGTTGGTAGGATTTCCAAGCCAATTAACGCATGCTATATGGAAGGCTACGACACAGAATTCACAATTGGATTGTTTGGCTGAATCTCTGCGAGGGGATTTACATCGATCAGAGCATTGTGACATCTGGATTAGAGATTGATCAGCTTCAGTTTGAACGGAACAGTCTATTGAAGTTTGTCGATCTAATCTCACTCGTCCAAACTTCGTCCCCACAAAAGTTGACATTGGTCGTCTGAGATCTTAAGTCGTTACCTTATGGGTAAACCCTTTATTGTTTTTTCCAATGTTAACCATATATTACTTTCATCTTGCTAAGTGGCTACTTAGTCAGCCAAATTCTCCTTAAGTTAGGTGTCTTTGTTCCAGTGTGATAGATTTTTATCAGTTTTATTCCAAAATTTGACTTTGACAAAGTAGATTATCACTGTTATTGCAAAGTCAATCGTATTTAAGCATTCCTGGTTGATTACAAAGTTTCGAAAAACAGTAGTTTTTTAAGAAAAATACTAATCTTACACCGGTTCAAGCAGCATATCGGAGTTATCATTATCAGTAACATAATGGGCATGCATGATAGCATAGACAGCCAACAGATAATAGTAAAGTTAGATACTGTATCTTTAATGCACTCAGTAGTTTGAAGAAGTTTTATTCGGAAAGCCCTAGATATTTTATCAAACAAGATTGAAACAAGATTTATGAGCATTGGGTGTGAAGGAAAATGGCAAGAAGTATCTGTCATGAATATACATTTCTTGAATATACATTTCTTGTAGGTATGAGGGTATCAGAATGTCAATGCAGTTCTGCTGCATTCTCGTTACAGATTGGGATTACCTTGGCTATTTTCCATTGCATTCACTACTTTGGCTAATAATGTGTGCTAGTGTACTAATTGCACATGCAACTTTCTGAGCAGAGCTAGGATTTAAATTAGTTTGTTCAGTCCAGTTTCTTTGCAAGATTTCAAACAGAATAATACACAAACTTTGTCAAATTCTTCCGACATTTACGAAAGAAATCCATATCCACAATTTGGATTACCAATCTGTAACTACAGATTACTAATCCATAATTGCAAATTACCAATCCATAATTACAGATTACTAATCCATAATTACAGCTTATTTAATCTGCAGTTATGGATTACCAAACCATATTTATGGATTATCAAACTTGTAATTATGGATTAATGCTATGAGTACTGTATGTGGTTTCAATTATACCCAAACAACAATGGCAAATACTTTAGACTTAATTGGATACAATTCAAACACTACCTATGGTAATCTGTATTCATGTCTGGATCTGGAAGGTTTGACTTGCATGGTAACTAACTTTGAACCCTTCTGAACCAAGTCCAGGATTCAAATTTTATTTTAAATGTTTTTTGCTTGGTGGAGCTTGTACTCTAGATTCCAGCATTAATAGCCATGATATGTTAACACAAATGGGATTTTAGTTTGATTCAACTTACAGTAATAACCTTCTCTCTTTTGAACTTCACAGCTGCATCTCCCTGGGAAGGAACAAATGATTATGTATTCTGTGGACATGACTCTTCGATTTGGGTGCGTTTGAGCGACTATGTTGAACTTGAATGGCCATATGAAATACATTTCACAACAACTTGCAAGATATGTTAATTCTCTAAACTTGTCTAAACATCAATTGATTCATTAATGAAAGAAATGAAAAAAGAAGAAGTTTGTATCAATTGGTGATATTGTTAACACCATGCTGTCATAAATTGTAGCTCACTGAGAAATGTATTACTGTACATGATGCTATACAGATGTAGAAATTGACCATTTGGCAATCTACATTACTGTAAGTGAAAACAGCAACAATGAATGGCAATCAGATTTTCTCAAAAGTTGCTGCTTTGACCAGAAGACTCTATTCTCCAAAGTACTTAGCCTTAACAAACATTGCATCTGGGGGATTTTTTCTAGCCTTGAGTGATAGTATTGAACAATGCAATGAGCAGTATGGCTTTCTGAGACATCATATACATGGGACACATCCTGTAACAGACAGAGGCTGGAACTGGCTTAGAACAGGTAAACATCATCAGTAGTTTATAAAAGCACCTGCATCTTGAATTTCTTTTGTAATTCAACCATATGTCAAAGGTGAATGTCCATAAATGTGCACAAACTACTCAAATCCGCATCAAATGCATGAATATCCCCTATATATAACTGCAAAGTTCATGGATAACATGGAACCACTAAATATTTTTGTTTTCTGATACCATAATTATATGGATGCTATGCTAGTCATCAGAGACTCCAAGACATCCCAACAGAGCACGATGACACCCTACAGTATAACTACAGTACTACTGTACATGTACAAGATCTGGTATTGGTAATTAACTGGGAGAAGCCAGTCCCTATAATATCTGTGCTTATCTGAATGGACTTAAGGCAAGTTAAGGGGTGTCTTGCCCACTCATCAGATGAATGTATAATACTCAGCTTTCTCCATGATAGCCTTGAAAGTTCTTCAGAAAGAATCAATCACTCCATCCCTAGCTTGACTGACATTTCAGGTCAACCTCCAGAAACCTAAGCTGACTGCATGATTCCCCTCCAGTATACATGAAGACAAACCTCCTCTGGAGAATCTCATACAGTGACCCTCCCCAAAAGACCACCATCACCACTAGCAGCTGACACCCTGTTGTTTGGCTAGGGGCCTTTTAAGAGGACAGGAGAAACTTTGGGGAAGATAAATATCACATGGAGTTACTTTCAGGTTTTTGCTTTTAGACTTAGACAATTAAATTTTCCTGAAGGCGGCATGATAATGAATAATCATTTCTCATAGTTGACCCTCATAACAACGTGAGTATTAATGTACAGTAGCATGTTTAACTTTCATCTTGTAATGCTTTATTTGCAGGGAGGATGTTCATCATGGGGGTAGCTCTTGGTCCCTTCAACCATTACTGGTATATCAGTCTGGATAGGTTTTTCCCTGGTATCAAAAGAAAGACTATCTTCAAAAAGGTCATTCTTGATGAAATCATTGCATCACCATTCTTCATCGTTACATTCTTCATAGGTAAGATATTAAGTGTCCCTGTAGCTCCCAGGACTGAATTGTTTACCTCTGGAATTAAATTCACATCTCAACAACCACAGAGTTCAATATTCTACAAAGATCATTTGCGGCTCCAGACAAAAGTACCATCCCGAACATGCAAATTCATAGATACTGAAAACACAACTACAAGCCATGTAATCCACAATCTGAAGCGGCCATCTTTCAGTCTCAAGACACTCAAGTGAAACTTTACCATCAAACCTAGTTTGTAAAACATAACAGAAAAGGACATTGCAGGGCTCTGGTAGACTTCAGTCTACACATCAACTCTACATATGCATAGGTGGGTGTGTATTGTATTCAAACAGGACTGGAGCCACAGGAATTCCAAGACTGCTGTCCGTAGTTAATTGAAAAGCCAATACATATTGTTGATTTTATTGTTAGGTTAGCATTAGTTGTTACAATGGATTTTACCGTTGAGTCCCTGTTGTTAATTTGATGCCCATACAGTACCATCCTTCCCACTTGTCCACGTCCCCAAAATGTCCCTCGTCCAAATTCCGTCTCACTCGTCCAAATTTCGTCCCCACAAAAGTTGACATTGGTCGTCTGAGATCTTAAGTTGTTACTTTATGGGTAAACTCTTTATTGTTTTTTCCATATATTACTGTCGTCTTGCTAAGCGGCTACTTAGTCAGCCAAATTCTCCTTAAGTTAGGTATCTTTGTTCCAGTGTGGTAGATTTTTATGTCTTTCTTTGGTATTGGGTTCTTGGATTTCTTCACTTACAGCTCACTGGATTTTGTGTAAGATTAAAACCAAAAATGTGTGATTCAAAATAATTAACAATCTTTCCTTTTTTTGTTTTGAAGGTGCTGGCCTGCTTGAAGGAAAGACATTACAGCACTGTAAGACAAATCTGAAAGAAAGATTTCCTCCCTGTTATTTGGTAAGCAGAATGCACTATGGTGCATGTGTACATTGAGCAATATATACTTATTAAGCAGTGATTGTAGCATACTTAAGACATACACTTATATAAAGTACCTACCCAATTACAGTTTTCTGCCTTTTGAGCACTTGGGAACCCTAGATCCTTCCAGCAAATGACATTAACTACCATGTGCAGAGAATGTACATTCTGTAAGAAGCTTGTGTCATATATACTATGCTATATAATGGAACACAACAGATAACATTACTGATTACCTAATATTACTTAATGTCCAAATTATTCTGATGAGTAGTGAATGGTTATTAAATTTATTCAATAACACTGTCTGAATCATCAGGCTGCATGTATACCCATGACGTGTAGTAGGATTGCTAGTGAAACTATTGATCATATAACCAATAAACTTGATATGATAGACTGAGCTAATAAATACGTCTTACGTCACTACATTCATGATACATGACTAACATGTACTAGTAACAGTAGTAGTAGTATTGTTATTCAAAATTTGTGAATTTGTTATTCAAAATATGTACGTGTCATTAATTGACTGCCTTTTGTCATGTTATTAATGGCGACCCTGGCTAAAGCTTAAATGGCATGGCCTGCACAACAACTCCTCAGTACTATCTTGTTACACTATGCTTATGGTTGTTTGTCACAACCAACCTCAGATGGTAACAGATGTCCATCTCTTTAATGTTTCGATAGCTGATCATAGCTCACAATGTATGCTTACATTTGGTATGACCAACCAACCTCATATAATTATGACTACAATAGTAAACAAGACAAAGCAAATTATGGCAGCATAAACAAGGAGAGTTGCCTGAATTATCCCTTAATCACCTTACATGGTTATAAAACAGTAACAAGGGATATAAAATCGGACCATGCGTTGAGTCTTGCAGGTGTTATTTTTACACAGAAGTGCTTGCGAATCATTGAGTACTAGTTTACTTCAGAATGATTAATTTAAGTGCCTAAATTTTACATCATTTTGTATTGTAGTTTTTGCTGGTATACACTTCGTAAATCAAACTGATTTTGTAATTACAAAACCTTTTTGAGGCGTAGGTTAGATACACTGAGATTAGATATGCTGGAGTTGGCCTGCTCTGCATCGAAGCAGGTGCTCCTCATCTTAGCCAAGGAGGCATGTGGGGATGCAGTACCAAGGTTACTCCCTGCCCAGATGCTGCATGAACAGGCCTTCATGCATGTCGCCTGCTATGTTTGTTGTTCAGGGTTTGCTCTTAGCATTTACTATACACAGGCAGACAATATTCAGTTTTTCACTTACCTAGTAGGCTAGTAGTATGGTATGATACTTCTGGCTCCATTTCCTGACACAACTGACAAAGGGAGAACACCTGTGCTT
Organism: Orphnurgus asper; assembly: GCA_027574785.1. Classification (NCBI taxonomy): domain Eukaryota; kingdom Metazoa; phylum Echinodermata; class Holothuroidea; order Elasipodida; family Deimatidae; genus Orphnurgus; species Orphnurgus asper. Next base: position 8,649 of record JAODAG010015751.1, on the reverse strand, counting down.
TGAGGCATTCCATGTATGGAGACCATCGGTTATATTGTTGTATTTATTCGATTGAGTGTATTAGAAGCAAGGAATGATATCACACTCTGCCAAAGTCTGCTACCATATTTATTAGAGGTGGTTGTTCACAAAGTGAAGAGAAATAACTAGTAATGTAATGCGGTACAGTCGGTCTCGTAGAGAAGATTTTTGAATGAAATGTGATACAACTGGTGCTTTATGAGCTGAACATTTCCCATTCATCTCCTGCTATGTTGTCACAATTTGATGCTTCCATGTGGAACCTGCATGCTACTGTATTGCAACAGGGTGTTCACCTAATGATTTGTAATATATACTTTAAATATAGCCATAGATACATAACATCACTTTTTATCTCCCTTGCAGGTAGATTGGTTCTTTTGGCCAACTGCTCAGGTGATCAATTTCCACCTCGTACCAACAAAGTATCGAGTGCTGTATGTCAATGCTGCAACTGTTGTATGGGATGTGTTCTTGTCCTACATGAATCATGCCTACCAGCCAAAGATAAAATAAGCTTCTAGTGTCAATGCCATGAAGCCCCCTGTGCCTAAATTTATCACTGAACGTTATCTGTGGAATAGTGTAAAGGGCTTTCTTCAGTTGTCTCGATATGAATTAAAAAATTATGAAACCAGTCAGCTGCACAAACTATAGGATTTGATAATTCATTGTCAAAGGTAACTAAATGAAACCATTCAGCAGCATAAAACTGTAGGATGTGATGCTTCAGTCAATTACGGGAACTAAATGAAACTGACCATTCAGCAGCTTAAAGATGTAGGATGTGATAGGCTACTAGTCAATCATGGTAACTAAATGAAACCATTCAGTAGCACAAAGATGTAGGATAGGATACTTCATAGTTAGTTATGGTAACTACTTGAAACCATTCAGTAGCACAAAGATATAGGATAGTTCATAGTTAATTTTGGTAACTAAATGAAACCATTCAGTAGCACAAAGATGTAGGAGAGGATACTTCATAGTTTTAATTATGGTAACTAAATGAAACCATTCAGTAGCACAAAGATGTAGGATTATGGTAACTGAGTGAAACCATTCAAAAGCACAAAGATGTAGGATGTGATAAGTCACAGTTATCTGAAGGTTAGGATGTTGATGGAATTGTTCATAATAAATTATGTTATTGTGATTCTTCCCAGTACATTGGGGCATAAGTTATGGTTCAAATACTAGCTGTTAGTCTGGTCAACTCAGGCAATGGTCAATTTGCAAGATATGAAATAATTTATGGATATAGCAAGGCAATTTGGTATTAACATGGTTCACATTTATTACCACATAGATACTACATTACAATGTTGATATATAGGATACTTTGAGCTACTTTTTGTACTTTTGAGCTAGCAATACTGCAATCTCTGCACTGTTAAATATGAATTCCTTACAGTAGTTACTGTAAGTGTTATGCTGGTACCAGATTTTTAATTTTTAATTTGTATTTAATCATGGTGTGGTATTATTATGCAGTACATTTATATCCAAGTCATCAGTCAGGTTTACATGTTTTACAGTATTAATGGACATTTGATCTCATATGCAAGTACTTCAGACTGGTTTGCTTCAATTGTGTTGCTGCATGCTGCCAATAAATTTAAAAAAATTCCATTTACTGTTAGTTTTTGATTTGAAGGTATATTTTTGCAGCAGATGGCTGATATCATTGTTGTGATGATTACTATTAGTCAAGGTTAGTCCAGAGTATTGGCCTTTATTTAGTTCACATGAAGATCCTTATAGGACAGATTGTGGTTCCACAGAGAGGCAGTGAATTCCCATTAGGGATCCTCCAAAGAAAGGACATTAGTGTTTATGCATAGAGAGATAGTGGATGATGGAATTCACATTATGTTATGCAAAGACTCAGTGATGGATTTTCCATCAAGATGCATGCAATTAAGAAGGCTGGTGATGATGGTGATGATGAAATTCCCATTAGGTTCATGCATAGGAAGGATGGAATTCCTTTGATTCCATAGATGATGGAATTCCAAAGGACATGGGATGGATTTTCCATTGGGGTTCATGCATAGAGGCAGCAGTGGTAGAATTCCTATTAGGGGTCATACATGCATAGTGGGGCAGTGGATGATGGAATTTCCTTCAGAGGTCATGTGTAAAGCAACGATATGGGATGGATTTCCCATTGGGGTTCATTCATAGAGGCAGCAGTGGTAGAATTCCTATTAGGGGTCATGCATGCATAGGGGGAGTGGATGATTAATTTCCATCAGTGGTCATGCATGAGCAAGGACAAAGGATGAATTTCCCATTTGGGGTTAAAATTAGGGGCAGCAGTGCATGCATTGAGGGGCAGTGGATGATGCACCACGCAAGTATTGAGGTTCAACCAATCACAATGCAAGAAGCTCCGATATGCTAATAAGGTTTTCCAATACACCTGCAGAATTTGTCTTGATCATGGGAGTGGAGACCAAACCAATATGAAAAGGTCAATTCCAAAATTATATCATTAACATAATGCTATCTGCATCTATGCTACACTGCTCCTTGCAGAGCAGAGCAATAGCTGACGTGATAGTTTTTGGCTATAATGACGATGTCTAATTATAACTAAATTTAAATGTAATTTGTCTGTAAACAAATAAACAATTATTCAATTAAAATTATTCGAAACTGATTGGATGTTGACTAATAGCCTACATGTCAGCGTTCAAATATAATTTTATAACACTTTTCCACATTCCATAGAAGTGCATGAAGACAAGCTTTTGTACACATGGACAATAAGACTGTACTCATCAAAGCTTTGTACTCGATCATCAAAGGTGATGGGAAATAAGGTAACTTTAGTACACATCCAAATGACGGACAATATGAGTTTCACTACACATCCAGAGATGATTTTGTAAACCCACATCACACAGGTGATGACAAAGTTTGTCCAAGTGATGGACAGATCTTTTGTACACCAGTAGATGGTGGACAATACAGGATAGCATATGTAAACATCCAGGTGATAATTAATACATAGCATTGGTACATATCCACACGATGGGCAATAACATGTAGCCTTTGTATATCCAGGTGATGAAGGACACATCACATTTGTACACATCCAGGTGTTGATGGTTTGGACTTCATTTTGTCAATTTTAAAATTCCACTGTATTAAATAATTATTATAGTAAACAGAATTAACTAGGTAAGCAATGATGGCTACCAAAATATGATCCCAAATGTTTAGCCTAATCTAGTCATTCTTTACCTTTCAAACACATTGTTGCACTGCAAACTGTATATTAATGTGATTTAATAGTTTCCACTTACTGTCCATCTATCAACACCAGTGGTAGGCAGCCACCTACTGTTTATTAACACCATCATACCTAGTATAAGGAGGCATCTACCTACTGTTCATGAACACCATACCAAGTACTAGGTATCCATCTATCTACACCATCATATCAAGTATTAGACACCAACAGATTTTACCTACATTTTACCAAATATCAAGTGACTGTGATATATCTTCCTTCAGTATTTCTTTCAGAGAGTATACATCTTAACTACAATGTTTATAACTCTGTAGACCAGAGGGGTTGCATGCTCTTGTGCAGCAAGGCCCGAGATAACCAAACGTTTAACCAAAACAATGTGCGTTGGATGTTATTCTATGTTATGGGTTTTCTTATGAACAGGAAGATGAGTGATATGGAAGACATTCATATAGCTATGACTTAGCTACAACACAACATCTACTGTTCAAACAAATGTCCCAATGGGACTTCTGCCATAAGCAGCAGAACTGCAATGGATGAATGCCGCTGCAAGCCACAAGTACACAGTAGAAGGCTATTTTATGATTAGGTAACTGTTGAATAGATCATCTATGATGCTGCAGCTCAATAACCATATTCTCCTCAACTTCCCTGTTTTTTTTAATTTAATTTTTCTAATTAACGATGACAAGCAGAAATCAGAATATCATTGAGCTTCAACAGTAATATAGTCCTTTGACCTTAAAAGTCATTAGTTTTATACATTATTATGTAACTAAGTATGATGCGGCTTAAGCAATTTTCACAATATATCTCTTATGACCTTTAACCTCAATAATAATAAAAGAAACTTGTTTTTATTGTTTTGAACAATTTTCATGTACATGATGATTTCTGATCTCAAAATCGTAAACACCTCTTGCAGTCATGATTCGAACCAACTTTGATTGTAGAAACTTTTGAAGAATTTCAGGTTTGGACTGCTGTAGACCTATGTGACCTTTGATCAAAATTGTATATAAATTTGTTTAAATTCCACCAATATACACATGCTAATCATATTTTGTCAATTGAGTTAAAACAGAGCAACACCAAGTAATGTTCGACCAGTTTTTAATTGTAAAGCAGTGACTATTTGAACAGTATTTGGACAGTCACTATCATACACATATGCAGCTAGACTGCATTTTCCATAGAATAAATATCCACACTGAAAGTGATATCACAGCAAGAAAGGAAACTGTAATACAATAAATGCAATCATAGACATTGCTTATATTTGACTCTGGAGTTGAAACAAAAAGGTAGTGTAAACCCATATTTAAGTGAGTGTTTAGAGTAGCTTGCTTTAACTTTGTCACGGTAGAGTTCAATAAACCATTTCAAATCAAATTATTCAAGCTCAATCTACATTCATTCAGCATCCATACCTCACAGCCAACAATTCAAGGTTAGATGATACAAAATGGACACCACAAAATCAGGTACGTTTGCCTACAGAGCAATGTGATTATATCAAATGTCAGTATCAGTTTTCTCCATTCATTTGAGTGGTCGTTTGTGTCAGCTATACTACTACTTAATGGAGAAACATTTAAGTAACAAACAGCTATGGTCAAATGAAGGCCAACTTCCTTTTAATATACTACAGGCATTGTGAAAGTACCCCACACCCACTGCTAGTCTCTCCAGAGTGACTTCATTCATCTGGTTAATTCCTGTTCTACCCTGCCCTTTTCACAAGGGTGACTTCATGCTTCAGACTAATGCCTTCCCCTATATGAGTGTACTGCATGCTTCTGGCTAATCCCACACACTCTCCCTTCTTGTGATTCTGGCTAATGATGCACTGATTACTATACTTTATTGAATGCAGCCACATCAACACTTTGAACCTGAAGAGCAAAAGAAAAGTTAAAATAGTTGATTGTCAAGAAAAGTCAAGAAAATGATCAAGTCCACTCTTATCCTTTGATATGTTTGTCTTGATTTTTCATGATATTCATGGGCCAGTTGTCTACAGGATAATGAAGTAATGACTGGACACTTGAAATGTTATTGTTTCAAATTGCAAGAGCCTGATCAATTGACTCATCCAACAGAAAACAACATTTCTGGACATATAGTCAACAACTACAACCATTATATAATTACATGGATACAAAAATTTGCTTGTAATAAACCTGTCAATGTAAGTCAGACCACACAACCCCAGGAGAGGTGTGTCTTGGTTTGAGTCAATTAGTACAGAGGAATTGATGATGCATTGATGTTTTGAAGGTACAGAAATGGTGAGTCTTAGCGACTGACAGTATAGTGTACTATTACTTGCACCATATGATCAACTCCCCATCTGAGGCATGTCATGAAATGTTTGGTGTGTCAGTGAAGAGACATGGGGTTGTGTGATGGCATAATAACACACAATGCACATTTGAATATTGACATACCTGTTGAGGGGTCATCATACAATTGACAGATGTATAAGTGAGTGAACCATACTAAGCATACTTACAAGGTCTTCAAATGCCATGATTTCCTCTTCCAAATCATCCACGGAGACTTTGTCATCTTCTACAACACAGGTTATTTGTAGCTTTTTGATACCGTAGGCTACATCAACAAGTCTAGCTGTGGTGATGGGAATGTGAAGTTGCATAGGTTAATATTTGTTGTTGCATAGATTGAAGGAAGCTACTGCATGATGTTCTCCTACTGGTTTTGCATGAGCGATGTCCTCCAACAGCGGGAGACAAACATACTCACACTGCTTCTACGAACTGCGTGTCCCAGTGACCTCCAACAGAAACATCTAACAATCGCAGTTTCCAACATACCGCCCCTTGCTTATGGAACTCCCTTCCAGTTCATATTAGAGCAACTAGACTAACTTGAACAGTTTAAACATTGCTTGAAGATGCAGCAGCACACTTCAATGGGAGTATAAGGCAGTTCCCACTGTAAAGGGACCTTTTTAATTAGCGTGCTCCTAACAAAACATCTCCTTAAACTCTAAACATCTTAGACACTTGTACCACCAACATCCTAAACTTATTTCAAAGTCAATGAAATACATCGCTGTATCTGTTAACATTCACAAATTGTCAGACATAACAAAACTCTTGTATGTCAAATCCGTAGCATAATGAACAATAAACCAATCTCAAGTTATAGCAATTTTGTCTACCATATTGTTCAAATTAAATTTTATTTGGTACTCACATATACCCCATAGAAGACCATCCAGAGTTACACTTTTCACCTTAATTCCTAGCTCCTCCATATCTGGTAACAAATCACACACAATCCTCTGTCATAGAACAAATGACACTACAATGAACTGCACTATTAATACATGTCACATGACAGGGTTATCTTGAATAATCATAAGACTGATTAAACCTCAAAAACTTTACAATACAATGACCTGCACTATTAATACATGTCATATGACAGGGTTATTTTGAATAATCATAAGACTGATTAAACCTCATATACTTTACAATATATGACACTACAATGACCTGCACTATTAATACATGCCATCTGACAGAGTTGAATAATCATAAGACTGATTAAAGTACATACCATGCTCTGGCATTAATGACTAGAACATAATGACACAACGAACTGCAACATTAATACATGTCATATGACAGGGTCATTATGAACATGACAGGGTCATTGTGGACATGTGACAGGGTCATTGTGAACATATGACTGGGTCATTGTGAACATGACTGGGTCATTGTGAACATATGACAAGGTCGTTGAGGACATATGACAGGGTCATTGTGGACATATGACAGGGTCATTGTGGACATATGACAGGGTCATTGTGGACATATGACAGGGTCATTGTGGACATGAAGACTGATTAAAGCTCACTGCAAACATGAAGAGAATTTGGCAGGACAG
>JAODAG010015529.1:0-18108 GCA_027574785.1 Orphnurgus asper | reverse complement strand
CGGTAAAAAAATAGAGTGGGCGTCCCTACAAATAATCTGCTTTTGTCAATATTTTACGACTTACCCCTGTTTTTTTGGCACCAAACGGAGGGGGCGCGGGGAGGGGGTGGTGGGGTTGGCCGATCGCTCCAACTGCTCTCCGAGGCTCTACGTCTCTGCGTTAGTACTCGTCCAGACTAACACTCTTTCTTGTTAGTGTGCAACTTTAGACTAGTGCGCAGCTTCAAGTAGTGCGTAGCTTCAAATAGTGCGCAACTTCAAATAGTGCGCAGCTTCGGATGGTGCATTTTATCGCAGTAAATGCTGAAATTTTGAGAGAGGGGAAAAACAAATCACTGTAAAAAAAAGACCCCGGGCATGATAAAAGGACGGCAGCATGTGCCTCTTCACTGATCGTCAATGATCGTCACTGCGCAAAACTAATCCACTTCCCAGACCCCGATTATAGTTCGACTGCTTTGGTATACGTATGACCACGTATTTAATGCGTCTTCTACTATACAGGACGTCCCAAACACGAACGGATAATGTTTTGTTTACGTATACACATATTAATCTCTGAACATAAGATCATGATGCAGGACAGCTATGGTTACTACTGCTATATATATATATATACCGTATATATACAGTAAGTATTTACATTAAAATGTAGTGTGTGATATGAGAATAAGCACGAACACGCATACATATCAACACGAACAGATTCTACCCAATCGTGATCTTTAGCCATAAAAAACGGCCTCAGTGAAGCGATTATTAAGTTGAGTCAATAGGTAGAGTGGGCAAAGCAATGATTATTTACCGAGACGATTGTGATAAACAGGGAGTCAATACTCTTTGTATTCCACTATTTACCTGGACGAAAATAAAACAAATGAATGGTTTTTGCGCAGTTACTACTTAAAGGTAAATGTAGTAAGCTACTATTGCAGCACTGCCCCCATTGAGTTCACTTTTCCTTGGGCTGGTGAGCTATTCCTTTTATCTCTTCACCTCCATTTGTAGCCCTCTCTATGACTACTCCCTTTGCAGTCATTGTTTCTAACGAGAGATTCCTAATTCTTTTTTGTATTAGTTTATACTGCTAAGTTGTATTACTTAAGTGTATTTCCTTGTTTTGTTGTGCCCAACCCATTAATTCATTGTTTTAGAACCCCGCGCCTTTTTTTCCTGCTTTCTTGGCTCCTCGCTACTATTACCCGCTATGTCTTACAATATCTGTTGGGAAGGGTACGCTAGAAAAAAAAAATAAACCTCAGCCTTGTTTATTTCAAGTTGCTCACCTCTTAGACAACAAGCACCCACTTGTTATGGCCCCCGGGTTTAAATAAAAAACAACCATGCTTCAATGGTTGATCATTATGAGCAGACATCCCAAGCAAGCCAGAGGTTTTACAGTACAGACTACTTAGAAATAATCACTATTTTGGTTCATTTGGTATACCATCCAGCCTTACGGATAACTATCCCCACTGAAGGACAGTGTGGGACTATTTCCACTGAGGGCCTACCTCCACTGACGAACTATCTCTTCTGAGGGAGTAGATCTCCACTATGGGACTTATTTCCACTGAGGGAGTAGATATCCGCTATCGGACTATTTCCACTGAGGGAAAATTTCCACTGAGGGCGCATATCTCTGTTGAGGAACTGTCTTCACTGAGGGACTATCTCCACTGAGGACCTTCATTGAGGGAGGAATGCCCAGTGTGGTACCGACTGACTGCCAGCGTAACTGAGGGAGGGCTCTCTATTAGTATTACATGTCGCGCAGAAGGGCCTATTCCATGGCCATGTTGGCTTGATATTAATCAAATGATCCCGTTCTAGTGCTCAGTACCATGGTGTAGCTATGGCCACGTAATTATGATTATTATTATTATTATGTCATCAGTTATCATGCAGAGATGATTGTCTTCTGCTATTATTGTTTAACTTAAGCCCTCTTTATTTGTCATGATTATTGATGTTCTTACCGTGATGATGATAGCCAGTCAAGTGACAGATGACCAGGTTATAAATATATATAATCAACCCGCCATTGAATTGTTTACATTATGTATGTTTGTAGACCTTTATATACATAGGATCGATAGCAAAACAACCGTTCTCCGCTGCTCATTGGTCGAAGGTGTCTTATAAGTTGTTACATAAACGTTAAACTGTTGTCTTTTCGGAGACAATACGACAATTATAGCCTTTCGTAATCTACTTGTAAAGATATAAATTACTACGATTTATCACGATACCTTCAAGAAAATAATAAATGCTTATCCCCATTTCCAAGAGATCATTTAATTTAAGTAGGCGTGACTTTCCCAGCCACTCATGAATATTTATTATGACCGGCCTAACAAAACTTGGACGAATCAGGTCGATTGTTTCACTTCAAAAATATTGCTGAGAAGAATTGAAAACCAGAAGCCCACCGGACGACCGCAAGATTCGTAATCACCACCAGCCTTGCCGAGGAATGAGAAATTTTTCGCTCTCCGAGCAAATTTAAAGTGTTCGATTACATTTCCTTGTGGTTCACTCTCTATAAAGGTAAGCCTGAAACTAAGAAAGTTTTGAAGACTTTTTCTACCAATTTTTAAAAACAAAATGTATTCATTTAAGAGTGTTCTCGCTGTATTTGCTTTAGGACTATAGTATCAAACACTCTCGGTCTTTTGGCTAAGATCGTATGTAGTATCTATATACGTATCAGTCAAGGACGGACCGCACTGGTTAATGGTAGGGAGGGGGTGGTCTGTCCTCGAGCAGCTACACGTTACGTGGCATTACACCCGGCCTTAGCAGTCCAATCGATATAGGACTGGGGGCTGTGAAGTGGGATCTGTTGGCACTTGATGCCGTGGCAGTATATGCTGCCGTTGTTTGGTTTAGATCCCAAGTTCTTTCTTGGGGTTTTTTTGGTTCTGTAACTGTATCAAAAATCACATGTTCACGAGAAGATCGACATGGGTGGTGTCCAGAGCAACGATGAGATAAGGAGAAGGAAGGAGGATTAGGGTTCATCTTTCTGGTTAACTGATCATATTTTTAGAGAGTCATGAGAGATGATTAGCATTAATATTTATTGTTTTAATTAGCAATTATTTATTATTATAGTTTCATTTCGTTTTGTGTGTTTTATGACGGGAAGTCAATTAATTAAACTTGAAGGAAGAGTACCCGTGGTACTAAGGGCGGTATGTGCCGGTGAATGGGTGGGGTGGGGGGGGGGGAGGTGCGTCCTCCAGCAGAGTCTCGGGCCGTAACATTACTCGGCTCTACAACTCGTCCGATATGACGTTCCAATCGTCTTAAACGTTCCATGCAATCGGAAATAGGAGTGGGCCGCAAGGTGGATCCGTCTGGTGCGGATGTTACTAGGTTACCGTGAAACCAGGTTAATTCTCGAAAACCAGGCTACGGTGAATATTTGCATCTCTGCATATCTATGCATATCTTCTCTATATTTACTAATCTCCTCGACACAGACACGACGGTCGCAAAGGACTTTTCGCGCTTATGGCTCTCAACATTTTTTTTTCTTTCGAGCCCATGTGCAGCACACACGGTAACCTTTTGAACGGTGACGTGGCAAATGGGGGATCAGTGTTGGCGCCGTGGTTTGGTTGCTATACCTAGGTTCTTTCTTGGGGTTCTTTGTTTTTTTTGGTTTCTAAAGAAAAGTGGGTCAAAATAGCTGTGAATACGGATGGTGTCAACTGGCCTTTTCAATTTTCTTTTGTATGTCACGATCATTTTATAATCGATATTGGGAGATAAAACGTATTAAATTATAGCCCGCCCACCCTCCTCCAATAAAATGAGAAGTTGATAAATGTTAATATTATATACAATATTAACTACTCACAAACCACCCTCACCCCGTCAAGACGTCCTGCAAAATGTTATTAAACAAAACGACATTTAAATCAAAACCACCCTTTTTCATTATAGTTTTCATTTTTGTGATAGCCTACACTTTATACTCTTTCCGCTTCTGAAAAGATAAACCTAAACAGGAAATATATTTCCATTAGGTGAATTCTTCAAAGTTAGAATCTACAAATGATTCTATTGCAAGTGGAAGAGAATTTTATCTGCTTTATCGATTAATACATATTTATTGTACTGGTATACTTTTAGGAATTTGTATTGTGTTATACTGTTATACGTTAGGAATTGTTGTTGTACTGGCATGGTATACTTTCGACATTTTGCTGGTACTGGTATAGTTTAGACATACCGGTAGCTATTGTACTGGTAATGTAGACATTGTAATTGTATAGGTTATACATTTTTATTGTATTGGTATACTTTAGACACTTTTATTGTACTGGTACACTTTATACATAGACATTGTACCGGTAAAAATAGACATTGTAATGGTATAGGTTAGACATTTTTTATTATACAGGTATACTTTCGACATTTTGCTGGTACTGGTATAGTTTAGACATATCTACTGGTACACTTTATACATAGACATTGTACCGGTAAATATAGACATTGTACTGGTATAGGTTAGACATTTTGCTGGTACTGGTATAGTATAGACATATCTATTGTACTGGTAATATAGACATTGTACTTGTATAAGTTATGCATTTTTATTGTATTGCTATACTTTCGACATTTTTCTGGTACTGGTATAGTATAAACATATCTATTGTACTGATAATAAAGACATTGTACTTGCATAGGTTATACATTTTTATTGTATTGGTATACTTTAGACATAGGCCTATCTATTGTACTGGTAATATAGACATTGTACTTGTATAGGTTATACATTTTTATTGCATTGGTATACAATAATTGGCATACAACTTGTAGTGTACCGTACTTGTATTCGGCTTCAGATATTTTGCTGGTACTGGTATACTTTACTGAAACATAAGCCTATCTATTGTACTGGTATAATATATATTTAATTGTTATTGTACTTGTACACTATACTGTATGTTATTGGTATACTTTAGACACTTGTACATTTTAGACAATTTACACTGATAAACTTTTTATTGTAGACTCAGTACTGTTATACTTTATCATTGTAGTTTAGCCATATCTATTGTACTGGTATACTATAAACATTTGTATTGTACTGGTATACTTTTTCATTGTAGTTTAGACATAGCTATTGTACTGGTATACTATAAACATTGTATTGTACTGGTATACTTTTTCATTGCAGTTTAGACATATCGATTGTACTGGTATACTATAAACATTTGTATTGTACTTGTATACTTTTTCATTGTAGTTTAGACATATATATTATACTGGTATACTATAAACATTTGTATTGTACTGGTAAACGTTAGACAGTTTTATTGCACTATTGTACGTATAGTAATATATTGGTGTATACTTAATCTGTCAACATAAATGTCATTAATGCAGAACAGTTTTGTAAACTATTTACATTTTATACAAGTAGAAAGTGAAATGAAGATAAACATTATGTTATCCAATGAAAAACAGATATTGCAACTGAAAAAAAATATATATTACAAAGTTATTGCAGACTACAAGTAAATCATCTTACAGAAGGAAAACACCCCGCCCCCTCCCACCAGTCGTTTGGAATTCGGGTCCCATGGACAGAGTAAAAAAGACAAATCCTACAGAAAGAAACACATTATTACCCGACTTCACGTTTGGACAACTTCGTACGACCTCGTACGAGCCAAAAGCCTGTAACGCTAGTAGAAAATAGGCTACCGGTACTGTTCTGAAACGTGTCAGGGTTTAAGGCAAGAGCATAAAACCCACACCATGCCAATATAATACTATAATATAGTGTTTATTGTCTTTCTCTAGCATTATTCGCGTTTTTTAATGACCACACCTTATTGGCGAAGCAAGAAGCAGACGATACGCCGAACGATATAAGGGTTCACAGAGGGGGGGGGGGGGGTGTACCGTATAAGGTTCACCGCCGAATAAATCAACCGCTCTGTTTTGACGCCGGTGTCAGTGGGTCCCGGCGATAATTTACGACAGGGTCGCAATTTAGAGTAAATTATCCCTCCCAAAAAGGGTAGCGGGCTTCGGTGCTTAACTATGTAAATAATAAACCCCGTAAATTTCAAGTGGTTTTGTTCTTTCATAGACCCTGGAACGAATAGATCGGTGGAGTATTTATACTTTCGAGACATAAGCTTTCAGAAAAGTGAGGGGCAAAATAAGTTTTCTACCTTATCAAAATAAACTTAAAAGCAGACATTACACTGCGTTTGAATGTTTCAGTAAGGAAAAAAATGGCATGAACAGTTTTAGGAAAAAAAAAAACATAGTTTGATTATGAAGATATAGGGCCTATGTGAAAAATTTATATATACACATTTTGTTATGGATGGAAGTATATAATGATAGCAATATTTGTGACTTTGAGCGGGGATTACAATAGTAAGGGTATAGAACGAGGGTGGGGTGGAGGAGGTATGACGCTTAGATCAGCTCATTCCCCCCTGGGGAAAAGCCACAACCCCCATAGGTGCCGTAATCTCACCTCATTATGGGAATATAAAAATCTCCATGCTTATGTATTTTTTCTCTTGCAATTGATCTTGAGTTTTAAAGCTAGTATTCCACCACTCATCATGTCTCATCATATATATATATATATATATAATTATATAGGCCTATACTTTTACGATATATTTCTGGGTCAATTTGAGTTAGCATACCCTGGTATGCTAAATGTACGGAAGGTCAACGTTCGATACATCGAGAGAAATCGGCTCGTGATGGCATTGGCTAATTATTTTAATTGATTGTAGGATGAGTAGCCTACACTAAGCTTTATAAATTTATGACCGTAGATTATTATTATTATTAGGCTATTATTACTGTCTCGCATCCTTCATTAAAATGAATTTTGTATTAATTAATGGGGGGGGGGGTTTATTAAATACTTTGTACGGTATGTAATGGGAAGGTCTTACCGGGAGGGCACGATTATATTTCCATGGTGTTTAGTAATTCGGTTGGATTTTCGTTTGGGTTGAATGGGTTCATTGATGCCGCGGTAACTTCGATCAGAACATCTGCAGTGCAGTGGTGGTGAACAGCAGGTTGCTCTCACTTGTCTCGTACGCGCACGTCCGTAGTATGGTGACGTCGAATGGTGATCCCCGGAGCAGGATGGGATGGTTGGGTAACGTGTGCATCGTTACCTTCTGGACATTGGTCGAAGAGAGAAGGCTTGTTGAAGCCGGTGTTCAACCACGAATAGGAGTTCACGAGGCTTCCTAATCCTTAGTATACTGAACCACCGGTATATTTCATATTCCACATCGAGACATGAACCACGACCGACTTGTTTGGTTGAGCTTTTCTCTAAGCAAACGTGCTCGGTTGCGAGATTAACATGACAACGGTTAGCTCCGGAAACAAATTAAATTTCCATTTTTTATTGTTGTATCTTTCAGCTGTCTCAAAGTTCTAAAGTTGAGAAGGCAGACATCTTGGAAATGACTCTGTCGTACCTACGAGACATGCAGAAGCAAGCCATACGGGCCAACCAGTATCCACCCGGCGGCGATGCTAAGGGGGAACACTTCCAAGCGGGGTTCAGCGAATGCCTGGGGGAGGTCTCCCACCTGCTACAGTCATGTGACTCTATCGACGCGAACGCCCGGGTGCAGATTTTGAACCACCTTGCCAGCCGTTCCACCAGACATTCGCCGACAGACCACACCCTGGCCGAGGTATCTCCGGCTACGTCCACCGTGCGCCATAGTCTAGAGTCGACGGCGGCGGACTTCTCGTTGTCCAGCGGCGTCGGTCTGTCCGTTGACCTTCAGACGGCGACGGGTCAATCCAGTTGGACCCAATCCAGTGGGAGTCACTATTACTTGATGTCGCCTCCTCAGTCGCCGATAGACGCGACAGGACAGCCGTTTGAAGCACATTTTTTGAAGCACGACCGCTGCGTTTCTGCGCAAAAGGAATCGTCACAAGAGCGTCCAGTCTGGAGACCGTGGTTGAAGTGAATCGCCGTGTCCTTGGGGGAACATTGTCTAGAACCACTTGGTAGTCTGGTAGATGGTATCAGGCTGAGCAAATAAAGCTGTTTCAATAGAAACAATTATTTCTCATGTTTTATAGTTAGCCCTTCATATTTTATCCCAGTCAGTGAGGTTTGAAAATCTGAGTGCAGTATTTTAATGATTGTCTGCCATGCATGTTTGTAAAAGTCGGATCATAACATAAATGCTGGTTGATTATAAATAATACAATACATTTGAGCAATCTTATTTAAAATTGTTCTGTAATAATTATTTAAAGCTTGTTGCCTCTATTTCGAATACTATCAAACGATCCCCCCCCCCCCTGAGAAAATGGACAAGTCTACTATTTATGTCACGAGTCATCGATGAAAGTTACACAAATTTGATATTTTGAATTTGAAGTTTTGCACTTTTATTTCAAATTTGTTTAAGGGTGACTTAGTTAGCTTTTTCCCTAGCCTCCTCCCCCCTCATAATAAAATATACCATAAATTTCAAAACAGTTTAGTAAGCCAAGGCAAGCAGCCTAGCAGTGGAACTAAGAGAGTATGCTATATAGAAAACATACCGGAGGCCTACACCGCTGAGAGGCAATATAATAGCCAATTATGACCAATATGGCTGCCCTCTTTCATGGCTACGTGACATGACAGTGGTTGACTCAGAGAGTTGATTCTAAAGATGGTATTTACATTATCTGGTTTCTCCGTCAAATTCTGGTCCTTTTGTCACTCGGGGGGGGGGGGGTGCCGTTGAAGGGCGCCCTCGTTTTCAGGTTATTTCTCGAAACGTTTTATGATCGTGCTGCGTGGTCAGTTGGAGGATTGATGCCGAAAGAGAGGGAGCTATACGTCAAATACAAGGACACGACCTTTAAACTTATCTTTAAATTATTTATCTTTAAATAATTATATTGGAATAATGTGCCTCCGCCCCAGAACGTTCAATTTGTTATATTTGTTAATGAGGGCGCCCTGTATAGTAGGAGACAGAGTACACACAGTTCAAACAAGAAAAATCCAACGAGGACGTAAGAGCGCACTCAGCGTTGGGAAAATGTCAATAACTACGGTACTACTATAGTACAAGGGTCTTGAACAAGACTAAATTATCTTGCGTAATAAAAAAAAAATAAGAAGGCGAGACACATACCACATGATTGTTATATGTGTTAGCTATCACTCTGATGACATTTGACCTCGATGGCATCGCTTCTATGACCGCCACACATGCAACTTGAAAATTATAATATTTTTGACACTTTACAACAAAAAAGTCCTTGACTGCTCTGTGACGTGTCGCTATCAATCAGATAATATTCGACGTAGATGACATAGCTTTTTATGTTCTCCCAAATTCACTTGAAAATTATTTTTGACACTTTACAATAGCGATATATTCACAGTTTCTATGACATTAAAACAAGACACGTCCTTTAAACCTAATTATCTCGAGTTCTAGAAATAATTAGAAGGTGAGACATATACCACATGAATGTTATATGCGTTAGCTATCACTCTGATGACATTTGACCTCGATGGCATTGTATCTTTGTCCGCAAAAAAATGCTCTTGAAACATATAATATATTTTACACCGTCCTTGCACGGTTTGAGTTGACGTTAAAACAAGACACGACCTTTAAAACTAATTATCTCGAGTTATATAACTAATTACAAGGAGAGACACATACCACGTGACATTCGACTCGAGCTGGTGTCTGTTGCGTAACTTTTCAATCCCCTGTATTTAGGTCGAAATTTACCACAATATTTAAGATTTGCATTCCTTTTGGGGCGTGACCATTATAATGTATTCCTTCACCTGACCGAAAACCCTTGATTAGTATAATATAATAAAATAATAATAAGTATAATAATAATAATAATAATAATTGTTACAAGACAGTTACAGTATTTTATTTGTACTGGAGTGAGTGCGCCCTCTATTTCATCTCAAATTAACGGTTAGCGGTAGTATAATAATTATTAGAAATATCGTAATAAAAACAGTGAATGAAGACAGCGCCCTCTTTTTTCGAAGATATATAGGCGACTAAATATTTTCGTTACTGTATAATTATGCACAAGAATTTCACTAACGTCACTCTTACGCAAGACTAATAATACTGTGGGCTGATCATAGGCCTGCAGGAGGGATCCAGGATTTCGGGAATAAATTTGTGGGCGCAAATCAGGAATCAACGCATCCCTTGGACCCTCGCTCCCTGGACCCTCGTCACAGGGGGCTGTACTCTCCCGGAACCACATTAAAGTTTGGACGAATTTCTGGCGGCCAGTCAGCGAACGCGCACTCTAAGGGCCCCGCGGTTGGTGCAAATGTCCTTACATCCCCATCACTAGGCTTGCCCGTGACCATGGACGTGTCATATCATCATAGCTTTAACGGCGTCCGGCTGGTATTTAAGCTGGTTAACACCGAACGATTGAGGTAAAAGATACATGGAACTATAATATATAAAGTGGTGACGTTGTTTAGATTAACCATATCGGCAGCAGAACCAGGATTTTTCATTACGAAGGAGGATGGTTGTGGGGGCGTTTGGCTTGGCCGGGGGAGAATATTAGGAAATGTCGGAGTTAGATGTGTCGCAAGCAATATGCAATACTTTTTAAAGGAATAGTAAGACACCGGGGTCCCTGGGCCCGCCTCTGCATACTATGACAACATGTACCCTTTTTTGGGAGGGGGAGGAGGGGTTATGCAGTGTTACTGTTAACTAGATTTGACTTGAATTAGTGAAAACGTTTGGCCAAAAACTCAGTGACTAATCACATTCATGACGCTGTGACTTAAAAGAAAATTTGCCTTAGTCCTATTTTAAAGGGTCTTCCTAATACTAGGAAGACCGATGGTTCATTTACAACCCTGAGTCCCCGTGGTAACGAGGTAGTATACGAAGTCATTATCCAAGAACTTGAAAAAAACCCTTTCGGTTTCAACTATCGTAACCCAACTGAAATGGGGTTAATCTTGCAAAAATATCTACACCCATCGACAAGAGATTAATCGCTTAATCCTATAAACCATTGGAAATCGCTCTCTATACCCTTTGGATACTCTCAAAAATGTCTCGGTCATGAAATTCATTGGTCGTTCTCTGCAAGTGGTCAGTGATTTCTAAGGGTCAAAAGGTTATTATTTTTTTCGACGATGCTTGAACAAATTCTTTTCTGGTCTGCTGCCCCCTTTTTGTGATAAAGACTCACCCCCCCCCTGTACCGGGTCTATTAATAGTATAGGACGGCCAGCATCTGGACCCGTTTTAAAGTTTGGGGAGGGGAGCTAGGTTGGCAGATTGAGTGGGAAAAAAATTGTCTATTTTAAAGAAGAGTGACGTGAAGTTAGTGGGCTATTTATTGATTCAGGGAACATATTATTCGCTTACAAACAATCGCCACAATAATTATATTATTTTAAATACTACCCACAGACAAGTTGTTTTTTTTCCTTCCAAAGTTAACAGAAACAGTAAACCAATCTAGCTTATTACGATAAGCCGTTTATGGACATCGCGTTGAACGGTGAGTGCCATTTATAAAGCAGCAGACGACAGATAAAATAGTCTAGTAGTAGTAGTAGTAGTAGTACTAGTAGTTAGCCCCGCGTATCAAATGGCATGGACGGCTTTTACCGATCCTTCTCAAGTTTCAAGAGCGTAATTTATGGCAAAAAAGGTGAGTTTTTATGTTATTATTTTATTATTATTATTTATTCATTTGGTGGTCGCTTTGTTTGTTTATGCAAGCAGTTTGGCGTCGGCTGGCTTTATTCATTCGCGGTCGATGTTTCTGAATACTACTACTACCTAGTCCTAGCAATTTATTGACTGGCCGGCACAATGTCGCTTAGGCCCCCGGTTAGGCTAGCTAGGCTAAGCGGGTGCAGCCGGTTAGGCTAGCTAGGGTAATCGGGTGCAGCCGGTAACAAACACGTTAGGCTAGTAAGTTAAATTTCTATTACAAACTTACTTGGCCACAGAGTTTGACTGCAAATTGCAGGCTACAGTGTAGAAGTAGATGCAGGTATTTAATACCTTTTGCATTATTTGTGCAAACTGTAATTATATTATCTGGTGGATTTTTTCCCCCTCTCTATTCATCCACATATTGTTATACTATAGATGCAAGCAAGTACTGGTGCAGCATGAGTGACGGTAGTTATTTGAGGAGGTACTACAGCCTCAGTTTTATGCTCAGCAGTAAGATGTTGTTTGAAAGGCATATTCTGGGTGCAAATTATGTCGAAGAAACACATGATGGATACTTGGTGTTTAAGAAAACCCTCCCAAGAAAGAACTTGGGATATAAACCAAACAATGGCAGCATATCGCCACAGCTTCAGAAGCCAACTGACCCGGCCCAGTCGTATTTCCATCGGACTGCCAAGGCCAAGGGATCATTGGGCGAGTGTAGTGTCATGTGAATGTGTAGCACATGGCTCTGTTGGAGGGAGGAAATTGCCCCACCATTAACCAGTGTGGCTGTGTGGGCCTATGCACGGTTATTACTTGGTGACAAATGGAAAAGGAAGAGCCTAGGAACGTATATATGCAACAATGTATTAGTAATACTAGATATAATTATAATTAACAGGAAAGGTGTGTCAATGTTGCCATTGGCTATATAAACTGATGGGCGTACATGCGTGTATCTACTGGAGGATAATGCCATGGTGGCAGTTTTCTGCTACAGGGAATTGATCCTCTACACTAATTAATAACGTTCCATATAAGTAATGTAGGAGTAGCCAATCTGTGTTGCATGCGCCGATAGATTAATTCGTGCCACGGCAGTTGATTTGTAAAACCCATTTGGATCGTTAGGTCACTATAATGTTAGGTCGCTATAATGGCAGATGATTCGATGAAAAACAATCAGCTGTTATTGTCATCAATTTGGAGAGACTTGATGATAATCAGGTTGTTGAACTAACATAATGTTTAACATGATACTGCACTTTGCATGTAAAATAAAAAATACAGTTGTATGCAATGGAAGTCACTGTCTCCCCCTCCCCAAACCCAGTAGGTTTATTACCTAGTCAATAATTGAATAGGCAGACCAAAGTTTTTGTAGACATTTATAGACTTTTATAGATAATTTTATTATGTCCTTGAAATGTGATACACATGGAATGCAGTACCCCTCTATAAAAACAACTGAGCAAACCTTTCTTATTGGTTTAAATGGGCTGAAGATTTTAAAGAAATTAGACACAGGAAATCTAGGGTATCTGTCACTTTTGCCAAAAAATACTCCATGCATGATCTTACCAAACACTACCAGAGTGGAACAGGGTTTTTCACAGCTTTTTTTACGCCCATATGTAGGAGAATCTACGTTAATTTGACATTTGAAAGTTCCTCAAGTCAACAGTATGCAATCCATCTTGAAATAGTAAGAAACAATTTTTAACTTTTATTCGAACATCATAGCTGGTTACAAAAGTAAATGTAAATTATAGTAATTGTTTCATTCAAACGGTCAACCATAGTTGTAAAATGAGTAAACCTGTTCAAGCTAATGAAGGCTCTTTCAGGAAGATGATTAATGAATGATATTGAGCATTTAATGTTTATTATTTTTGAATGGATAATGTCGAAAAAACAACTTCGACCACGGAAGCATATAGAGGAGATTACACAAACCAGACCCAGCCAGCCCTGGTGGCCAATGCTAGGAGATTCGTAATATAGCGGTAGAGAGCAAGAATTGAAAAATAAAAAGAAGGCTTATATTATAATCAGTGAGGATAGAGGCTTAGTGTTTCCCTGCTTGGAAGACAAGACAGGAATTAAATTGACAGGGTATTTTATGGGCAGTACTATAGGCATAATAATGTAAAGGTTGTTTAACCTATTGTCATTGAAACACAGGGACGTAATTTGGCTATTTTAGATTTTACGATTCTTGTTAATGATAAATGAGCCCAATTGCCCCCATGCTGGAGGGCTATGGCAGTATTTACACGGTAATTTATTACAGAATCATTTTTTATTATTTTGTTTTATCAAAAGTCACATCCAGGAAAATTGGCCTTTAAGCAGTGCTAGGAATACTGTTATCGGAGGAGTTTGACTGCTTGTAGAAGATTTGAAGGAGTGCATTTTTGAAGGCGGCGGTGATTAAGCTTAGATTTGTTTCGGTTGAAATTAACGAGCCACGTGGCGTACCATTCCAAACTGTTTATGGAATTTCCCTTTTGTAGCTTAAGTGATCTTGATGGTGCACCACCAATGGAGTGATATCATCACCGTATTGGCTAAGTTTCCAGCCAATCAAGAGAGGGTTACATATATCAGTAACATAAAGGGTACAGAAGTGGGCTAAGCACGCACCCATGTGGGGTGCCAGCTTTTTAGGTGAAATTTTCACGGGTACATATTTAGTGTGAAAAACACGCTTTGAATGATTACCAAGGAAAATAGAGAGTATGCAAACATTATTAGAATTTAGTTTGCAGTTTAAGAAGTTTGCTGCATGTTATTGTGATCGCATGTTATTGTGATGCCAGATTTTATCAAAGGATTTTTCAGCATCAAGGAGAAAACTGAACAGAAATATAGGCTAATTGTAGTTAAAGCCAAAGTGTTCCTCCTTCAGGTGAGTCTTAATAATGATTTGTATTGCTCTTTATGGGCCTAACTCATGTTGGGGCATGACCTATTCTGTGAAGCTCTGTTATTAAGGATCAGTGAAACTATTTGGGAAATTTTTGAGCATAAAGATAAGATGAGTCATGGTCCACATCCTCAGACAAGGCACTGATGACACATCTTCCCCTTAACCTTCTATATTATCCAAATAGTGATACAAAGTTTTGTTGTCTTCCATCTTTGGTTATAAATATTTGCTGACATACAGTACTTTGTACTGAAGTTAATATTTTTTGGGCAGAAAAGTGTTTACCAGATTGAGAAGTTAAGGAAATATCTTTCTCTTTAGATTCAATACATTTTCTTGATCTTTTAGTACCTGTTTGCTTTCAATAAAGTATCAGGGGCAGATGAAGGTATCCAAAAATGGGGTGGATGCCAATCAAGAATATTCTTTGACAGAAACTTGGGGGAGGGGGGGAGCGCGGGCATATGCAATGTAATTTTAACCAGACGAATACCATATCGTATTAGAGTAACCTGCCAGACAAAAGGGGGCAGGAGATGCCCCTCTATTCCCCACACCCAAGCATTTAATGCATTGTACAATTAAACTATTGGAATGTATAATAAGCTTGAAAGAACAAGGCAGAGGCGTTTGAATTGTACAAACAAAATTCTTCACAAACATTGTCCGGCAGCATAAAAGTGAAAACCAAAATCAGTGCAGATCTTTGATCAGTTAAGCCTGCACTAGCTTAGTTGGGGTCAATAGGTTTAATCTTTACTTTTAACTACTTTTAAAGGAGGATTGTACATGTGGTTCTAATTTTTGAATCTGGATGGACAATATCAAATTAGTTTACCTGTAAGAGACTATTAGTGGCCTGGAATATTTGTTGAATACCCCTTCATCCTTAATTTTATATGGAAGTTCACCACACCAATGGGGTCTCCTATATCAGCTATGAAGGTGTCTGTAACCAGGGAGCTGCCATTGGCAGCTCCCTGCTGTAACGATAACATAAGCTTGTACAGTATTCCATATGTGGAAATATGTATATCTCGACACTTGGCCATAGCTGGTTTTTCCAAAGTATGGATTTTATAATGATATGATATGAATTGTTTACACGTGAGCATAAATTTCATAATTAAGGAACTACAGCCCAACTGGTTGAAATTAATTTCAGGGAAGACCTTGTGTGTAGCAAGTATAGAGGTTAAGGACACATCAGCACATTAATAATAGTATATTGTAGCATCCATACGTGTGCATTAATTGATGCTGTTTTCAGTCAAAATCAGATAGAGATGATGCATCACTTCTAGGCACACATGGTACAATATGGAACATAGTGCTCATTTGCTCGTTGTCCAGTCCATGTTTGCTTTAGTATAAGAAATCTCAGTAGTATAATTATGCCACAGCCAAATACACTTGAAATGTGATTACACTGACTAACCTGTATAATTAGTCAAGCAAGATTACAATTACATGTATCTTTGCCAAGAATTTCAATTTCTGTGAATGTGGTATAAAAGTATCGACATATTTTCACTTAAAAAGTTGGCGTCTGCTACCCCAACACGCTACTCCTTCCCTCGGTGGACTAATTGAGTCGTATTCTTTAAATTGACCTAACATGGGTATTGATTTGACAAGCGGGCGTAGTTGTTCCCTTTTATGTAAAATGTCCAATCAGGAAAGCATATGTTTGTGCTTTGTGACGTCACATGATGAGACTTGCCGCATACAGAATTATTTCCAGAAATTGCTTACGTTATGGACCCAAAATCAGATTAACTGCAAATGTAATTTACGAAATTCGTATCTGGTAACGATGACATTTGTGGCTATTATTCAAATTCAATTCAAACACAATTCAAAGCGAAATATTCAGAAAGCATTAATTCTCCCCAAAACGAGGTTTCTTAAGAGGATCTTCATGTGGGAATATTCCAAATGTACCGAGGCTAATCGTGCTGTGTAGGCTAGGCTAAGTACGCATGTAACATTATGTTGTGTATAGATGAAGACTAATTCGACTAACATATATCCTACAAAATTGAAGACACGGTGTAACACTAGGCTTAATGTTCAGCGCAGTAGGCCTATGCTAGCCTAATCAATGTTACGTACATATTCGTGGAACTGGCAATGTAGCAATATCTGTAAACTTCACTGCAACAAAGTTTAACATAAACAATGGTGTCTGTTCTGTTTTAAATATCTTGTCTATTGATATTAAATATGTACATTCACATTTTTTGAAGATAATCATGTACTTGAACAAAGGGTTTTCTAAAGGCCTAGTAATAGCTTCAGCTATTTGTGGGAAAATGAGGGGTGGGATTATCAAAACAAGTATTTGTGCTCTTGAATTGACATGCTAATAATACATGAAAAAGACAGAAACCCCATGATTAGGGAATATGATGAATATATGGCACGTGGGCAAAAAGCCTTCAAAGCTGCACAGCGAAATCGCTACAATTTTCAAGGAAGCTTATTAGTCTGAAGACATCACAGACACGTCAAGATGGCAGAAATATTAGCCATCTTTATTTTTCTATGATACTAATTGATCCACTACTGTTTGTCGTTTTTTTTTTGTATGAAAGGTTGACAGTGACTTTGTAAATATTGTCTAATTATTTGGACCCTTAATTTAAGGCCAATTTTAAGAAACAACTTTCCAAGTCTTGGTCCGGTATAGGCCTACTTGTGGGCATATATGCCATCGTGTAACAAAAGGACAGCATCTCAACAGCGTCCTGCTCTCATTTTTTTTTTAAAGATGCAGGTATATGCAGGGTCTGCCATTTTCTGTTGAAGGGCAAATAGGATTTTCAAGAAATAGGCTATATAATACAATCTTTGAAATTCAATTTTTTGTATATACTTTCAACCACTATGAGGCCAGCCGATAGCATCAGCCGATTGCATCAGCTGGTGCAGAAGGCTTTTGTCTTTGCTATTGCCCGCTAGGGTCGGAAGACAAAACAAGTCTCACCAAATCGCAGTTCATATTCATCAGTCAGTGTATGTGAAGCAGAAAGGAGTTATTGTTGTGATTACATCTGTGGATCGGTGGGTTGCATCTTTGAATTCAACAGAGCAGCTAGTATATATTTATATTTTAAATAATTAAAGTTAAATATGTCCTAGGCTGCCAAAACACTTTCAGCTAGAATTTTTTTTCCACATATATAAAACCGTGCACTCTTAATTATACCACCACCCTCCACCAGGAGAATGCTACTTGGAATACCAGCAACTTGGCAATATACTACGCTGCATCATTGCTGAAATAAGGCTACAAATACGATAGCGTCCCAGATATATCGCACTGTTAAACTTCAAACGACCAGAGAGGCTGATACCTTCGACCTGCTGCAGCTAGGCCTGGTACAAGCATGGATTGGATATACCACTAAGAGAAAATATATATATATATACAGTGTATAT
>JAODAG010015417.1:0-18112 GCA_027574785.1 Orphnurgus asper | reverse complement strand
CAAAACTAAATGATTTCACTCAAGGCGAAGCGAATTGAAATTGAGCCCCCCTCCACCACAAACCCCCCTCCACCACAAATCACCTCCACCACAAAATCACCTCCACCACAAAATCACCTCCACCACAACCCCTCTCCACCACATTTCTCTCTACACCACAATCCCCTCTCCATAATCCCACAACTCCACCACAATTCCCCTCTACCACATCCCCCTCCACCACAAACCCTTGTGAACTTTGATCTCTTGTACAACTATGGTGTGATGAAAGAAATGGGTCTTTTTGTCTCCTTTCATTAATTCTACCTTTTAGTTATTAAGAATATTTTTACCCTCCCTCCCCTCCTCACCAGGTGATGCCTTTCTCCACTGCCTGCAACACACCTCTGTCTAACTTTGAGTCCGGTCAGAACTACAAGGATGTCATTGATCCTGCAGGTACGGCGGTTTTTCCCTTTGAAAGTTGCATCGATCACGGCTCTCGCAACTCAAGGAATTGTTGAAACGTTACGACTCATGCTTCCAAAGAAAGAAAAAATTCTGCAGACAGAGAGAACTGTTGAGCTATTCGGTGTAAGCATTGTTGGGTACATTTGCAAATACATCACAGGCTATAAGGTACCACCTGTACCTACCACATTCGGCTAGAATTTGCCTAGAACTGGCCAACCAGTCAATTTTTCTGGAACCACGTACGACAGTCAAGTAGATTCTGCCAGACTGGCCTGTTGATTTCTCGAGTACCTGTATCACAGTCAGCTAAGATTGTCCCAAACTGGCCAGTCGATTTCCGTGGGACCTGTACCACCCACAATCATCTGCAAAACTGGCCAGTTTATTTCTCTGGTACCTGTACCACAATCAGGTAGGTTCGGTAGGTAAGAAAAATTACTTCTCTAACCTTAATGGATGGAGTATACAAAGCAGTTCATATTAAAAATAAAAAAAAACCATCATGAACCCAGAACGTAATATTCTTCTTACAATCTTTGAATTAATGCACAAGCCTTCAATGTTAAGAGCCCCATTGTAATGGATAGCTCTTGTTGTTATAACATTCCTCCTTTCAATAAAAAAACAAAACACCCACAGTGATCATCAGCTTCCCCCTGGAAGAAGACCCTAGCGTCAGTTTGATCGCCTGGACCACGACACCGTGGACCCTGCCCAGTAACATGGCCCTCTGCGTCAACCCAAAGATGGCCTACGTCAAAATCAGGCACCTCAAAGATGACAAGGTGTACATTATGATGGAAGACCGACTGAGTGCACTCTTCAAGAAGGACGGAGAGTACAAAGTTCTGGAAAAGTAAGGGTGCATTTTGTCGTATTATGTTCCGAGCTGTTGGTAAGAAGGGATTGAGGGTAGTCTTCCCCCCCCCCCTCGTGTAATTAAGAATTTATCGTTCGTGGATAAAAGATATTCCTTGCTAGATGTTCGTTAATGTTATTTCCTGAATCCATTGTCGTACAATATTGGTTTCTGTGTGTATACCTTCCATACTGCAGCACCTATGTTGTTGTGATTTTTTCAATAGCTTCTAACCCTCCCCACCCACTACACCCATCCACCCCTCCCTATTTGTACATGCAACCACCATTGCTGGGTTTTAAATTTCTTCTTGCCGGTTTTATTCATCAGTCGCTAATAATTGTGATACCCGAATGTATCTCAGCTTTTAGAGATTCGCTTGTCTTTGTACCGCACAAATATTGTTTTTTTTTCTCGATGAAAGCTATGTCAATGAAATGATGCTAAATTTGCCCGACCTGAAATTTACTAGCATGATCCTAAATGACATATGAAACCAAAAGTGCATATCCAAAATGTTTCCAAACAATTTCTTCTCTCCCCCTGCAGGTACGTTGGAACCGATCTCAAGGGGAAGAGTTATACGCCTCTCTTCAATTACTTCATCGAGGTAAATGAAAGTGGATCCCGTCTTGTTAATGATCCCAGATTGTTGTCACGTCGCATGGTTTCCTCAATGCATTTGGCATTTGTTTCGAACTTGCAAATTTTTAAGTTGGAAGCGTAGTTTAACCGCCTAATAACGTATGACCATATAAAACCGTTGATCCTGTCTTTTAGAACCAGTGCTGCGAAATATTTCGTATTCGTTGTTCGACGTGGTGTCGATATTCCTATGACCGTCGTTAGCCGCTTTAACCATTTCTCCGTTAACATCAGTCCAAACTAATTAAAACAATTAAATAAGAAAAAAAATGGGTAATTACTCGTAACAATTTCTTATAATGTCAACCGATATATATGAGTCGCAAAGATGTATTATGAAGTCAGTCTTATGATTGCACATGTATATCACTAGCCTAGCACCGATTTGATTTGCTGATTAAATATTCATGATGGGTGGGGCAAAAGGGGTTCTGCTAAAGTCGGCTTGTAAATGCGGAATCTCAAGTCAGTTGAATTGATGGTACACGGCACAATAAAATCCCTTTGTCCGGTGATAATCCCTATTGTTTTGTGTCCAGTTCTCATTCATGCACATTGCATCATTGTCGGTGATGTTTTGATTTTGATTAGTTTAATTATTCACAAGTGGGCGGGGCTAACAATTGGATTTGCTCTCGTCGATGCTGTAAGCATGGAAACTAAATTCTGATCCTGATTGCAAATATGAAACAAATTTGCTGGGCCTTCACTACATACTGCATTACTGGACTGAAAACCTTTGCCCATCCCCCACAAATGCGTAGTATACCACAATGTATCTTAGTTGGGGTTTTTTATTTTGTAATTGTTTTCTCTTCCAGATTTTCCTCTGATCTTGTTATTTTCAAGTTAAGTCAAAGATTATTATAAAAAGTTAACTGCCTCTATGTACACTTTAGTTTTATTATTAACACGGATGGTGACGATGTTTTCACGTCTCCTGAATGTCGTGGGGTTCATTCATCTTCGCTCTGTAATGTAATCATCTGTTTTTATGATTTTCTCTGTATCATATTCTCTACTTTACAAAGTACAAAGAGAAGAGAAGTGCTTTCACGGTGGTGACAGGGACGTACGTCACCAATGACAGTGGGACTGGTATCGTCCACCAAGCCCCCTACTTTGGACATGTGAGTATACGTTCTCGTTTTCATAATTGTCCGCAACCGTCGGGTTTCTGGAAAATTGAATCTTAAAGTCTTTCTGATAGACCATTTTAAGCCAATGGAATAAAGAACGATTACATTACATTGCCTTCACTGTTACAGTTCCTGTATCAGCCAGGAATCGCTAGTCCAATTGGCTTTCTGGTTGTATATTCAAAGGCAAACTATGCGAAGATGCAAAAATTATCGAATTGACATAAAGGATGTTATTTTAAGAACTGAATGGTTTTACGTAATATTGTTCAGGTGAATGATATCGAGTAGAGGCAAATCCAGTGAGATAATCCAAGAGTGTCGACTCTTCGTTGTTTACTGTCAGAAATGGTAAAATCACTTCTTTTTTTTCTCGCCAGGACGATTACTCGGTCTGCTTGGAGCACGGCGTGATCACCAAAGACGACGTGATTTGTCCCGTGGACGAGAGTGGACGCTTCACGGAGGAGGTCACCGATTTTGCCGGCCAGTACGTGAAGGTGAGATGTACGCATGCCCATCGTGGACGTCCCGCGGATGTATCTTTGATAACAAGATTTCCCTAAGGAAGTCTATCCCATGAACGATAACGCCAAATATCAACGGTAATACTGGACTTGTTACACTTAATAAGTCAAATCATATTTTCATACCTGTAAATAAAGACAGCTGGAAAAAACGAGTTTGTGAAAATCGACAATATAGCTTTATAGAACGATTTGTCTCGAGGCCACAAACCTACGGCTGGGCCGTTTTTTTACAAGTCTGCTGTTACTACCGTGAAGACGCGCGATGCCGACGATAACTTTGTCGCTCCATTTCTGGCCAGCGATGGGGCCTCGGAAAGAACTCGAAGGACTTGTAAAATATAAGTGCGGACGATACTTCCGTTCTTGTGTCTGTCGACCGAATAACTCCTGTCTTGCGCCGTCGACGGCGCCTATGATTTCGTAGCTCCTTTTAAAAGAGGTTTTTTTGTTTGTTTTCGCGCACATTTCTGACAAACAGGATGCGGACAAAAACATCGTCAAGGTCTTGAGGCAAAACGGCCGTTTGGTCGACAACAGCACCATAAAGCATAGTTACCCTTTCTGCTGGAGGTCGGACACACCGCTGATCTACAGGGGCGTCCCAAGCTGGTTCATCAGGGTGGAGGAGATCGTCTCCAAACTCTTGGAGAACAACCAGAAGACCTACTGGTAGAGTAGTTTTTTTCCCTCACCCTTACTTAAACTGATCTCTGTCTTATTTTGTCCAGTAATTCTTCGTTGCGGAGAAAAAAAGAAAGAAATGTGTACAAAATCGTGTCGTGCTTCAACACAGGGTTCCAAACTTTGTCAAGGAGAAGCGATTTGCTAATTGGCTGCGAGACGCCCACGACTGGACCGTCTCCCGGAACAGGTACTGGGGGACGCCCATCCCCCTCTGGGCGAGCGAGGACTTTGAAGAGATCGTGTGCGTCGGCTCAATCGAAGAACTGGAGAAACTGACGGGCACGAAGGTGACAGATCTCCATAGAGAGACGTGAGTTTTGGAGGCAGTTTCTAATGTTGTTAATCTGATTTTTATTTTTTAAATATATTCTACTATAGGACTACGGGAAAGGAAGTTTGAAAAAAAATTAAAAAAACGAATTGGGAGGGATTTTGGTTGGAAGGTCGTGCATAATAGATCTACACAGATGCGGTGGAATCGTTACCTCCAATATTGACCGTAACATTCTATTTCCATTGCATTGCGTGGTGGAAACAAATATGATATCTTGTTTTTGTTTGGTTAAGGATTATTAAAAATTCCATAACGTTGCGTGTTGGAAACTAAAATGCTACGTTGCTTGGTTGAGGATTCTTATGTTGAGTTAAGCCAGAAAGTGATGTGACTCCACTAGCTTTCGGTGAAGCCATTAACCTCCTAGAGAGGTTTATGACTAATGAGGGTTCTTTGTTAATCCAAGCTGTCACCACACACAGCGATCTGCAGAACAGCAATTAATCGAGGTAAATTTATTACTGGGGTAAGTTTCGATGACCCCAGTTTTTATGTTTCAGACTCCACTTTAGCGTTACAGACTGGGGGTCTGGATGAGAAAGATTTAAGAGCAGATGGCATGGCATGTTATTTTAGCAAGTAAAAGGGCCAGGAACTATCTCGTCAAGGCCTCGATAAAGAGAGGTGGTAGATGGGATGAAATTAAATAAACATTGATCTGTTTTTCGCTGCTGGCAAAATGTCTGCCAATAGTATTCTTGGGTTCTTAGAACCGTGGATAGACGATGAGCATTAAAAGCGAAAGCTTAACCTTTTTGGGAGAAACAACGTCCTTATGGAGCTTACAACAGTGGCCTCTTAGTGTTCATACCATGAGAATAGATATTAGGTGTATGAAACCGTGGTGTTTGAATGCTTATACCAGCACTGTACATTATTGGCTAGTTTTGAAATTCAGAGGGTTCTGAACTCGGTGGTATAACTATAAATAAAATGGTCCCAAGCAAATCGGTATTTTAAGCCGCCGAATCGGAAATGAGACTGGAGTCTGTAGGTTTCAGATTAGTCCGCAGTCTGGCATGACAGACTGGCTTTATTTACAGCCGCACTCCAGTCTAGCCGGCGTAAATTTGGGAACGACATCTCGACGCTTTGTTCTCTGTAAAGATATTGTGGACCCCCAGATAACGTGCAGTCCATTTTGGCATCCGGGGGTTTGGCCTCATTAACATGGCTTCCGTCATCTCTTTTAACAACAGCGTCGACGTACTGACCATCCCATCCAAGCGACCCGGCATGCCCCCCCTCAAGAGGATCTCGGAAGTATTTGATTGTTGGTTTGAAAGTGGAAGGTAAGGCTGTAGAGATATCTACTTCATCCAAGAGCAGATACTGTTGCCCTTAATTATTATGTCTGAAAAAGTACAGGTGATATAGTCCTAAGCCTAATATTGTGTCTACAGTAGGTTGTTAAGCCTAAGCTGCGTAACAATGAGCATGTCATAGAAAAGTATGATTTGTTCTTCACTGTTGCATTTCAAGCTTTTGTATCATGAGTGTTTCACCTTCCAATCTTCCCCCTAACCCTTCCCCCTGTATTTACGACATGACACTAAAAATAGTCATCCGTGTTTTGAACCTGTATCTTAACCCGGCGACCCGAGTGGCTTGTGAATAATGTGTGACGTTCATCGTTTCACCGTTTAAAAAAATAATAATAATAATAGTGATATTATTTTATAATAATAATGTATTGACAAAGTTCCAAACTCACTGAAGGAACTGACTTTGCCAGTTCAACCAGGAGTTATACTTTTACGTTGAATCTTGCGCTGTATCATAACCAGTTGTCCTCTAATTAGCCACTTAATTAGCATCTTGATCTGTGAGTATCCTCTAATGAGTATTATAGTGGGAGTAACCTCTAACTGACATCCTCTCATTGGTGGCAGTATCCTCTCATCAGTATCCTCTGGTGGCTGGGAGTATCCTCTAATTCCACTTCAGATGTGTTTTTTTTCTTCTCTTTTCTCAATCTCTTTAATATGTATATATTTTTGGTCGGGCAGCATGCCCTATGCCCAGTCGCATTATCCTTTCGAGAACAAGAAGGAGTTTGAAGACGCATTCCCGGCTGACTTCATCGCGGAAGGCATCGACCAGACGAGAGGATGGTAAGTAAATGTTGCGTTTTCAGAGAAATTTTCCGTCGGTGTGGGGAGCGCGTTGCCTTTAGTTGGGAGGAGCACCCTGTTGGCGCTCGGGAGAGGGGTTCAGTACCCGGCTGGGTCGTCGCATGCTTTGTAGAGTCGGATGTACTTGGGTTTATTGTTTTATCCTATCGTTATTATCCAGCACCGTGATGGATAAATTTCCTCTCGAACCCTCTAGGGAAAGTGGTCAAGACTGGGGGAAGCCCGCCCTGGTCAGATGACAACATTTAAAGTTGATTATATCTTATCCTTTGAACAATTGGTCGGAATGAGAAGGGCTAGGTTCTAAGCTAGTGATAATCCTCAGTCACACGTTTGCAATGAGCTGCAGCTGCATCGTAAGAACGACAGTGAAATAGAGGCCGTTTCCACTGAGAATCGGATTAAATCCGTCACTGGTTTTGGCAGTCCAATGGTTACCCTTTGCCCCGTCCTTCCAGGTTTTATACCCTCTTGGTTCTATCCACTGCGCTGTTCGACAAGCCTCCTTTCAAGAATCTGATCGTGAACGGATTGGTCCTCGCCGCTGATGGTCAGAAGATGAGCAAGAGAAAGAAGAACTACCCTGACCCGATGAACATAGTCCATAAATTTGGCGCTGATGCTCTCAGGTCAGTACCTCATTACTACCTCACACACTGTCAGTTTGTGAGGTGTTTTATTTTATTACCTCATGCACCCTTCTGTGGGTGAGGTATATTTTACCAGCTCGCACACTATCTGTGTTTGAGGTATATTGTTATTACCTCGCACACTTTCTGTTTGTGAATAAGTAGTTTATTACCTCGGGCGCTGTCTGCATGTGAGGTATTTTTTTATTAGCTCATTAGGGAAGTGTGATGATATTATTTATTCCCCATGCTTTTGCTTGCTGTTCTATGACTAGTCATGAGGAATCTGATCAGATATATATATTTTTTCAAATCAGGGAAGGTGATGCGAGTCCACTGTAGCGTTGCTGCTCTAATTTTTATTTTTGCATTGGCTGCTCGGGAAGGTGGAGGACAGTTCAGCAACGTTGCACAATTTCTTTTGGAGATTCGATTTTCAGCCTTTATACCCGTAAAATTTCTCCCCCTTTGGTAAAACGATTCCTCTGATGCTTGGACGTCCCGTTTTTGTTCGTGCCCTCAGGTTGTATCTCACCAACTCCCCGGTCGTCCGGGCCGAGAGCTTGCGGTTCAAGGAGGAAGGCGTGAACGACGTCTTGAAGGACGTATTCTTGCCCTGGTACAACGCCTACAGGTTTCTGGTTCAGAACGTCCTGCGCCTGCAACAGGTGAGTTGGCGTCGACCGAACCTTGTACGTTCTCTCGTCTACGTACCGCAATTAGGGCCCCGTGGCCAAAGTATCGGCCGCACGCGGCCCCTGCCCCCCGCCACCCCCAGTCGACGATTCCTCGGGCAGGGGTTTTTCAGCCTGCCGTGTTCAATGTTGCATTTGCATCGCCGGTTGGTTAGAAATACAGCGTGTAGGCGATGGTCACATACCCTGTTTGCGTAGTTTACGTAGCAACAATGTCAAATCTTCAAGGGCACCACCGGCGGCGTTTTTTCACTCTCACTTTCTGAAGCTTTTGGGACTGAAGTTCAAAATGGTGGAATAAAATAAAACAAAACAGGAATGATGGTTACTATAGATTGTATAAGCTTCATCAACGCTTAAACACTCCAGCAAGTACGTATAACGTACCTCAGAATTTTTGCTGAGCTGACTGGTTCATGCAACCCTTGACACTGCGCTGCTTGACCCCAAATCTTTAGCACTCCGATGAGCAGCCCATGTCACTGCAGCGACGATGTCATCAACAAACTACGGAAGACACCTGCGGCCATCGGATTTTTTATTTATTGTTTTTAAAGCGAAGGCCCCGATCGTACATCGATGAAACTGTTGGGCGGAGGCTACATGCACGAACCGGTTTACAACGGCGCTGCTCGCGCACTCACGGAGGGCTGGGGGTGTTTACGGGGTTAGAACCAGCTGTTCGCGGCATCCTCCTCTGATGCCAGACTTTTCTCTTCTTCTCTCGCCTGCAGGAGGATCAGCATCAATTCTTACACGACGAGGACGCTCTCCAGCCGTCCTCGAATATAATGGATCGCTGGATCCTCTCGTTCACCCAGAGTCTCGTCAAGTTTTTTAGGGAAGAAATGGAAGGTAAGGGAACAGAACGTTATGGTTACCCTTGAAGAGGAACATGAATTCTTCTCTATGCAGAGTTTTAGGAGGAATAGAGTAGCTTCTCTGGTAAAAAACAACTTTGGTTTGGAGTTCTTTTTTTAGTTTTCAAGAGTGTTTCATTCATTAACGAAATTTGAATTTGGTTTACGCTGCCTTATTTATCGATCAATTACAACATCGGATAGGAATAAACATATCAATCAATTACAACATGAGACAGGAATAAACATCAATTAATTATAACATGAGACCGGAATAAATTCATCAGTCTATTACAACATCAGACAGGAATAAAAACATTAAATTACAACATCAGACAGGAATAAATATATTAATAATTACAACTGCATCAGATGAATAAATATATCATTAAATGCATCAGACAAGAATAACTTATACTCTATGTATTTCATTTTGTGTTTAAACACAAAAGTATTGGCTTATTTTGCAGGGAGGTAGTGGTCCAATCTAAAGTTATGATTGTATCGTGATGGGGTCTCATAATTTCTATGGCGGGTTCCCATCAAACTGTGAGGTCTCATCTTGGCTTGAAGACCCCTCACCCAAAGTTTCACAATCGAATAATTCCTCCCTGTGCAATTCTATGTCCCGACACATGTCTATAATCTGGTAGTATAGAGGTCGTCGTGCCTGCGTTTATAAACTATTAGTTTTCAACAACAGTTCGTGAAGAAGTTCTAGCGCCAGGTTGAGCGAGGCGGGAAATTCGTTCATCCCTTTGTCATCCCATCTTTCGGTCTCTCACGGTCCTTCGCCTTGCAATGAAATTCTTCCCTCCCCCCCCCACAGCTTACAGGCTGTACACGGTGGTCCCAAGGCTGGTCCGGTTCGTCGGAATGCTGACCAACTGGTACGTGAGATTCAACAGGAAGAGGTTAAAGGTAAGGCGATATGGAGGCTCTGCTCTGAATATTCATGACTGTATTTGGTCCTCGAAGTACTGTTCGGCGGCGTTGCTGTTGCTCCTCGCAGCGTCCACTCTGAGAATGATGATTAACATCACTCAAAGCAAACTGGTCTCCAGAGAAAGGAGCCAAGGAAGTTGAAGGGCTTTTAATTTTTAAAAGTTATTTAATTTATTTATTTAATGTTGTCATTTAATATTTGTATTTAAAACTCTTTGATTTAGTTATTACAATTTTTAATAACCTCTTTTTAACTAACATTTTGTAAAGTGAACATACCAAACAACGTTAAAAGAGCGACAAACAGAACTAGAGAAAGCTAAACAAAAAAACAAAAATTTGACTGTGCCACAAAACAAAAATCAATAAATTTATACTACCATCGCCAAAAAAGGCTCCGGATCCGAGTCATCACTGTCACAGACTCAACAACCAAGCAACATGACCTGTTGGCTAGCGTAGGGTACGTGTGCCTTGTACGTCAAAAGCGCAAATCTGACAAACCCTGCTGCCTCGTGTGTCAATTTTAAACTGAACTCAACAGCAACAACATTATGTGACTTTGAACGTTGATCAGTACGATCATCTACCGCAAACACCGGCAACACCGTGTTCTGCTTACGTTCATCCGTCAGCAATTCCTTTCCCTGTTTTTTCTCTTCAGGGCGAGGAGGGATTGAAGGACTGCGAAGCGGCCCTGCACACCCTCTACAGCGTCCTCTTCAGCATGATCCGAGTGATGGCGCCCTTCACCCCCTTCCTCACAGAGCACATGTACCAGAACCTGAAGCACCTGATCCACCCTGATAGTAGTGCGCAGGACCAGAACATCCAGAGCGTTCACTATCTGATGATGCCAGTCCCGAAGTAAGTCGATCCGATCATAGTCCCAAAAGAGAAGCGTTTGAGAGATGTGCCCCCTTTAAAGGGCACTGGATTCATCCAGATAACATCCCAGGATTTGGCTATTCGTAGCGTTCACTATCTACTGATGACCGACTCAAGGTGTTGAAGCTACTTATTGCCCAAAAAGAAGCATTTGATATGCCCCATTAAAGGGCACTGGATTAATCCAGATATCATCCAGGATTAGGCTATTCATAGTGTTCACTATCCTGCGCACCAGTAGGACAGTTGGCGCATGAGAAGGTACATAAAAATTTACCAGTTTTGCGGTCGAATTACCTCCAAAAGACAAACAAGACCACATACATGCTAATCCTTAGGTGACTGTTTAATTATTATCTTTCGAGATGATAGATGTCCATATAAACCAATGTAAGATCTGTGAAGTATTTAAATTAGCATATCATGAATATCCATTCCTATCCAATTCCAGTAATTGAAACAATGCAACACTCATAACACAGGAGGCCTTGAATGGATCTGAAACATGTCCCGAAGGACACGACACCAGGCGCTACCTCGGTTTAATAAAATTGTGGTGAGAATATGGGGCCTAACAGTGCAAGCGTCCGCTTCGTAACCCAAACGGTTGACGGTTCGAACACCCAAACATGACTTGTTCAGCCCAGCTGCCTCGGCAGTGGTCGTGAGTTTTTTGGTCTTCCATGGTGTTTCGTGGTCAGGGTGACGTTTCTTTGATTTTATTAAATGGTTCTGCAATAACTTTGCTGAGCACAGCTGCAGTGCAGTGGTGATGAACAGGTTGCTCTCAGGTTGCTTTCCCTCGCTCTGTGTGTTTGGTCGAAGAGGTACTCGTACGTCCGTCGGATGGGGACTTTAAATGGCGGTCCCGGGAGCAGGATTGATGGTTAACACCACGGTGTCCATCCACGATGACGGACAGGGTTTCTTTTGAGGCTTCGTAACCTTTACTAAACAAAAGTAGGCAGACATAATAGTCTGATCTGAGGATATGTGTATTAATTAATAGTCTATTGCATTCGGAAAAGATATTTACACCGCAGCCCACCCTCTCCAACACCCCCCACTCTTCCCCATCCACACCCCATCTGTGTATTTTATTATCTTTCTTCCATATTCTTTGCATGAATTGTTTCAGGGAGAACCTCATCGACACGAACATTGAGGAATCCGTGTCCAAGATGCAGAGCGTCATTGAACTGGCGCGGGTGATCAGGGACCGTAGGACCATCCCGACCAAGTACCCCTTGAGGGAAGTGGTGGTGATCGACACGGACCAAAAGAGCCTGGACCAGGTCCAGTCGCTACAGAAGTACATCTTAGAGGTAAACTTTGGACGTGAAGTGGCTACTTTATGTGTTAGCTGATTTGCTCTTGTCCAGAATTGGATGTGTCCAGGAACCTTCGTCAAATGTTGGTTTATTGTATTCATACCTAATAATCTTTACACTTAGTTTTAAAAAATGCAACATTATTTACATAAAAATCATGAAGATATTAAGTGGCTATTGTGCCTTCTGAACGTCAATTTGCTTGCAACGTATGATCCAAGCAAATGATTGCAACGCATGATCCAAGCAAATATGGAGCAAGAAGAACGACCTCCTCCTTTTGTTTCCTCTCGCAGGAGTTGAACGTAAGGTCGGTCACGACGTCCCAAGACAAGGGTAAGTACGGAGTGAGTCTGAAAGCCGAGCCGGACCACATGGTCCTCGGAAAGCGGCTGAAAGGGGACTTCAAGAAGGTTTCTTCGGCCATCAGGCAGCTGACCGACCGGCAGCTGCAGGAGTTTCGCAGCAGAGGGGAGGTCGTCCTCGAGGGCCACACCCTCTCGGAGGGAGATTTACGGCTCAGCTACACTTCAGCCGACTCGGCGTCATCGCGGTACGAGGCCCATTGTGACAGCCAGGTATTAAAGGGGAGGACTCTGCTCTCAACCTTTTTACTTTTATTTTTAGAGATCGCTATGGGGATGGGTTATGAGTCATTTTATATATATATGTAGAGGTCGGTATGTGAGTCATTTTGATTTTTCAGAGAGCAGAGAGGTTTTGTGTGGAGAGAGAGAGAGAGGTATGAGTCATTTTGTTTTTGAGAGGTCAGTATGACGAAGAGTATTAGTCATTTTATTTTTTGAGAGGACAGAGAGGTTTTGTATGGGGATGGGATGATGTCATTTTGTTTTAGCTATCACTCTACAGGATAACTGTAAAGTGACACCCGGAAAAAAACTCGAGATCCCATTTTACTGTTACCACCAGTCTTGTGTAATATAACTTGCACGGTTAGTTTTAAACGATGTACCTCTGACCGTCTGTTGCACACTCTGTTTACAGGTCCTCGTCTTACTGGACGTGACTCCGGACCAGAGTATGGTGGACGAGGGTCTGGCTCGAGAGGTGGTCAACAGGGTCCAGAAACTCAGGAAGAAGGTCAGTAAAAACCGATGTGAACCACCCAACGGGCCATTGCAGACGAGACTTGGTCTGACCATCTGATAATTTTGCAAGACTGAAGATTCAACTTATTACTCGACTTGTATCCTACCTAACTACACTCATTAGATTCGACTTCTTCTAAATTAGGCTCTTATCCCACCTATGACCCCACATAGTTCAATTCATTCTAAATGGCTCTTAGCCTCTACCCCACTTAGATGCAACTTATTCTAAGGGCTATTATCCCCACTTTAATTAAATTATTCTCTAAAGGCTCTCAGCCCCTATCTAACTAGATTCCCAAGTTATTCCCAAGGGCCCTCATCCACCTACCCTCACTTAGATTGTTACCATATTCTAAAGACACTTAGCCCCTGACCATCTTGAGGCTCTCCCCTCCGATCCCCAGAAGGCTGGATGGAACATTTCCATTTACAATAAAAGAATATGGCTGGGAAGGTGAACATGACTTCTTGCCCTGTATGTTTGCCCGTTTATCTCCCACCACACAGGCTCACCTACAACCGGCTGAAGATATCACCATCTTCTACGAGGTAACCCCTCCCTCCGATCACCTCAACGAGGTGCTCCGGTCTCATGGGGAGTTCATTGATGCCACCGTCAAGCAGCCGCTGGTTCCCTTCCCCGTCTCCAGCGACAACGAGGAGATCATCAGAGAAGCTTTCAAGGTTAGAATCCAGTACAAGATCTTCCACTCTGTGGTAGAGAGACCAACGATTAACAAAAAAAAATACATCTTTATCCTTGGTTAGAAATAGTTGACCTCGCACATACGAAACCTTGTTTGCCTATGTTGCAACTAAATCGTATTATGAAGAAAAAAAGTCCAGGTATCTCCATATCTAATAGGTATTACCATAAGATAAATTGATCGGGAGTATTTAGCAACCGTGGAAGATTTAGCAACTGTGGAAGGTAATAATGAAATGTGATTTTGTTTACCAGAACAATGCATTAATCAGCAGGCATGTTTACATGCAGCCTACAAGATTACATGCAGCCTACACGTTTACAAGCAGCATAATACTTTACAAGCAGCAGACATGTTTACATGCAGCCTACATGTTTACATGCAGCCTACATGTTTACATGCAGCCTACATGTTTGTTTACATGCAGCTTACAAGCTGCTTACAAGTTTACAAAACAGCATGGAATTCAAATGATTAAGTCAAATCTCATCGCATTTGTGCATCTTTTCAGTTAAAAACAGCTAATCTTGAGCTGGTAATCCTCAGGGATCACGTAAAGGGACTCCCTGATCGAACAAAGCCTGCCTCGTCCAATCAGCAGCCAGTGTCAAACGGACCAGGCCCATTCTGCAGATTTGTGAACGTCGCCCTCTGCGATTCAAAGCCTCAAGCTGGCGCCAAGTCCAGTCAAGGTACGAATCCGTCAAGTTGTTAATCATTCTGTGACGATTTAGAGATTCCTGGCGTACAGCTGCAGTGTGGACTTCTGTATGATTTGCAGTAGAATTAATCATTTTGGGACGAGTCCTGCACGAAATAAAATAACATCAAATTGAATCTCGTGTTACTGAGATTAATTAAACCTCCGAGGTCGTTTTATGCTGTTTTGGTGGATATGTTCTGATTTTTAATTTAACTTTTAATATTAGTATGGTTTTTACCATACTAATATTAAAAGTTAAATTACTCTTGGAAGATTGCCTCAACGAAGAAGACGTTTCATTTTTAACGTTCCGCAGGCACCGTACTGCTGGAAAACCCCATAGGCGACTTCACATTAAACATCGGTGATTTGAAGGAACACGTCAGGGTCATCTTCGGTTTACAAGGTCGCGACGTCCAGCTCTTCAAGACGAAGGGCAAAGGCGGCGGTAAGACGAGGGAGTTGTTGTCTTAACGTTAATCAGAACAACTGGGGGTTAGAATTACTGCCGCAGTGGCTTTTGGGGGGTTTATGGAGACCCAGTCTCTAAGACTTGCATCAGCTTTAGTTTGCTTTTTTTTTAAGTTACTTTAATACAAAAATATTTTAAGAATATTTCATGTCGCTTGCAGATGTTGGTTTTCACAAACCATTTGAAACCAACCGGTGTTGTTTGCTGATATTTTAAAAGAGATTATTTACCGTTTTCTAGGGTTTTCATGTGGTTTCAATGACCTTCAATGGTGGCGAAATGCAGCTAACATGGTCGATAGATCATAGACAAAACCCAATGAATGTTTCAGATTACCTCGTCTAAATCTTTGTTTGACATTGTTCCATTTGTCCAACAATTATTTTTAAGCAAATGCTGTAATCAAGTTAAGAACAAATCTCATATCAAATTATAATTTCCTGAAATGAAAGCTCTCTGATGATAGTTTTTGGTCAATAGAATGTTCCTTTATTTTTTTATCTCGGCAGAGATTACAGAGAAAAGCACAGACGACGTCTACGGCCTTCACGCTAGCACCATCTATGTCTACGTGAGTTGACCGCACCGTGACGCTTAGTGGTAAACGGAATGCCAAAAATTGCTCCTCCCAGGAGAAACATGAAATTAGTTCAAGGTCACTTTAATTCAATATCTTAGGTCTAACTTTTCTTTTTTCGTTTGATTTTCTTGGTATTTAAAATGGTGTTTTATTTTGCCGATGTAGAGGTTTATGCAGTTTGCAGAGTACATGGGTTACCAGCTCTGACGACGGCACTTGTGAACTCTTCCGATCAATTTTGAGCGGGTATTTATTGTGTTAACTTGTTTAACTGGGGTAACAATGTATGGTGAAACCAAATAACTACTTCCCCTTGAAATGGCCTGGCAACCATCGATAATTTATATAAGCAATTCTTCTTGAGCACTCTCTTCATGGTGGCGGTGAGAAGATAAATTAAATTTGATCCAAAGGGGAAATTTAATGAAGGACTGCTCAGAAAGAAATGGAATAATTACGTTAAAGTTGTTCAACTGAGGAGAGAGATGGATTCATTTCATAACGGAAGTTCACCTGGTCACCACGTGTCTCTGCTGAAACATTTCATTATCGACCCAAATGTCACCTAGCTGTCTTTGTTTTATTGGAATATCTCACAATCCATGTGACGTCACCACACCATTTGCTTTATGTGATGCTTTAGTGTTATGAAGGCAGCTAGCTATTATCACACACCGTGGGTGTCAATAAGGCCAAGCATGGACTTTCCGGGATATGTAGAATTGAACGTCAGTCTGTTTTTTCTCTCGATTCTCATTCCTTGCACGAAACAACCCGAGAAGCGTTGGTATATATTAGAGTAGGGAAACGTGTCGTGAGTATCGCAGGATCTGATGCCGTTGGCAGAAGACTACACTGCGATGAGGCTTAGTGGTAGCGCATAGGTCGAGCCTCCTTTTTCCTAGGTCAACAATATGCAATAGAGGTCGCCCTCTGATTCTGTCAAAACTAAGGATTAGGAGTGTGATGTGATGTTGAAAAATGATGTGAAATTTAAATTTAAACAAATGCGAGATTAACTTTGCTTAATTAAAGTAATGTGAGATTGAATTAAATTTTGAATTAAATTTAGTACAACTTGAGCAAATTTGCAAAATGAATATTGGAAAATTCTTTGTAAATTCCATATTTATCAGTTGCTTTGTCACAATTGGGTGGTTTTCTGACCCGGTAGCATCGCCAGGGAGGGTGCCATGCTTACCCAGAATGCTGCCCTTTGAATATCAGGAAGATGTATTTTGGTGCTTATATATAAGTTTGTATCATCTGTGTAACCTCGTCTCTTCCCATCCATATTTCAGAATTATATCATTTTGCTCTTGCAATTTTGTTGTCATCTGCTCAGATATGAAGGGAATCATGTTTGCCAACATAAATCATATTGTCTACATTATGCATATCATTCAGGAATAATATTTATTCAGTAAAGTATATCTTCCACAATCCATGCCGTTCCATTTAAGGAACAGATTCTCTGATTAACCGTCTCCTTGTCATACTCATATTGATTTTTTTTTAAATTGCTGCCTCTTTTACTCGTAATAGTTTTTATTGCGAGATCGGTTATTCTAAGTTCGGGATCATGCAACTTGCTCACTTCGAAGTTCGTTCGAAGAATGGTAACACGTTAAATTTGGTACCAATTATATTGAGCAAAATCTATGCTAGATTGCCTCCATGTCATATTTTACTCTGCTAGCAGTATGTGTCCTATTTTGCTACGGTAGAGTTTGTAATGTGTCCTACTTTACCAAGCTGTAAAAAAAGTTTTTAGTATCCTCAAACTCTCCCAGCAGATATAATGGTGACGAGTCAGCAGACCTCAACGAGGTTGTGTATCAGAGCTCAAAAGAGGCTGTACCG
Source organism: Orphnurgus asper (assembly GCA_027574785.1). Taxonomy (NCBI): domain Eukaryota; kingdom Metazoa; phylum Echinodermata; class Holothuroidea; order Elasipodida; family Deimatidae; genus Orphnurgus; species Orphnurgus asper. Next base: position 548 of record JAODAG010015417.1, on the reverse strand, counting down.
ATCTGCAAGAGATATCATATCACAGAGGTTGTTCCAGAACTAGTAGTGGTTGTGTATCAGAACTTACAGAGGTATCAGGATTCAAAAGCAATACTCATTCTATTCTCAAAACCCTGTATACCAATAGGTGTGATCTCTTAAATACTTCAATAATAATTTAAATAAATCTGGCAAATGTTGTCTCTAGCCTAATAAATAACGAGAGGTATGTATCAGAACTCGAAGAGGGTATATCTAAACTCGAGAGGTTGCATGTACCCCTTCATTTCTACTTCCCTCAAAATACAATTATACTCTCTTCGTTCAGCAAATGGAATAGAACCACGAGCAGTTTATTTGAAGTTCGTGGCCATAAATACTCGTTAATTCCAAGCCCTGCTTACCCAAATAGAAAAATGTGACCTTTTAAACATGTTGATCATAATTTAAATAAATCTCTAGCCTAATAAAAAATAAGGAATATGCTATATATAAAGATACTGCACTCCATAGATCAGTTAGGAATTATTGTTAATATATTCTAACCCCCTCCCCCCTGGAATTATTGT
>JAODAG010015195.1:0-12925 GCA_027574785.1 Orphnurgus asper | reverse complement strand
TTTAAACATTTCCTGCATGTTTCTAGTAGCCGCCAGCATTATCGCTTCCATGTTAAGTCATTTTCTTGTCCGCTGGGAATGAATATATATTTATGGGAACTTATGGCCCAACTAGCAGAATTGTGTCACGGTTTAAAAGAGTTAGTTAATAGTGGGAAAATGATAGCTTAACAACTATAGTCGACGAAAATTATATTTCGTTTTGTTCTTTTCATCACGCAGACTAGCCTAGTGATCAAACCAAAATCTATCAAACGAAAGAGTAAGCCTTCAAGGTAAGCAACTAGAGAGAGGTAACACCAGCCTTGTGTCAGATTTTATCATTTCCCAACAAAACGTGTATAGGACATAGGTAAAGAGAGGTTATGTTAAGGTATACTCAGTATTACGACAGTATTACTTTCGACAAAGTATACCAAGTATATGGAAAATATCGGTATACAAGCATTCTTGTTATTTGCCATCATATGGACAAACCATAACCAACCGATATCAAACCAAATATACTTACTATACGCCTACCAAGTTTATACTAATGTCATTATTGATATTTTAATTGCCTGCGAAGAGCACGTCCTGCAGATTATTTTAATCACTATTACGCACGATAATAGTGGTATCGTAACAGTTATTTTTACCGTTGTAGTTTTACCCTTGCCTTTATCACGATGATAATTTTCCTTACTTATATACCAAGCATTGCACATGTTTGAATTTATCTGTCGGTTCGTACTGAAAATGTTAAATCTGCACGCGGCGTCTCTACCGATTTGATACCTATATCCCTTGTTCTTACCGAATATATCCATTCATGTCTCTCGATGTCTTTAACGTCGAACATGTAATAAACAAATGTACCTATATCCCTGTGTAACGACTCAAGTAGTAGCACTCTACTTGCCTCTGTGTCACGTAACCAAGTTCATCCGATTCTGCACAGTACGAATGTACCTCTCCGTATCCTGCGTAACGGAGACTCCCCTAGTGTAGTACTGTAACTTGCCTCTGTACCTACGTAACATAAGTATATTGATTCTGCACAGAGCTGCAGCCGATGGAGCAATGGTGTATTACTGTACCTGACTGTTACGAGTCACCAACAATTGACAAGCTATATATTCAAGATAATCAACCCTTGTAGGTCCATTATGAGGGATACACTCGAAGGTGGTTATACTGCTATCGACACAGATCAGGACAACGAATCATAATTCGGGGGGGGGGAATTTTCCGTCAGCTCTGCGGTGTACCGGGGGAATTTCGTGTTGGCTTGCCATTATGAAAATGTTAGAATGCTATTACTGTTTCCAGATCAGAATTTTAAAGAAATGCTTTTTTACTTTGCATTTGTGGATGGCACAATGGAAAATGTTTAATTTGCCCTGTTATGTGTGGCATGTTAAGTGGAATTGTTCACTTATTTATATATCCATGTCTACATTCCTTACCTTATGGTGAATATATCATCCTTTTCAAGCAACTTTTAATTGACAAAAATTAACCTCTCTCTTCCAAAAGCAGGGGCCATTCAAACTACACGCCTACCAGAAGTTCAGGGCATGGCATGACGCCTAGGAACATGTACTCTGACCTTACGCCAGAGCGAACTTCATCGGTGAAACCGAAGGCCATAAAGCGTGAACCGGAAACCTCCCCCAAGTCCCGGCCCGGGAAACGGTTCAAACAGTCCGTGAAGGCAAAGCTTGAAGAGCCGGAACCGGAGATTGAAGACTATTCGGAAAGTAAGAGTTTTTCCGATTTACAAAGGTGTCGCGAGTGTCCGACTTGTAAAAGATTACAGGTTTCCGATTTTACATGAATTGTGGTGAACATCCAATATCGTCTTTTAATATCGAGGTTTTTTGAAAACTTTCAGGGGGTTTTTTCTCACGAATACGACAATTGAATAGTTGTTTCAATGTGCGTAACAGGCATGGAAGATTTCACTCCTGTGGAGATTGAAGAATGCGATACTCAAATGGAAGAAGCTGACACAACGCAGGAAGAAGAGCTAGTCAAACCAAAGGAGGTTAAAGAGGAGGTCAAACCAAAGTCCAGCAGAAGTGAGGTCAAAGAAGAAAATAAATTTGTACCTGCAGCGAAAGAGAAGCCTAAGCCGAGGTTTGACAATTAACTTTATTAAATTAAATGAAAAAAATTAAGAATGTGAAAACCATGAATAATTAGATAAAGTTAGGATTACCAGCCGTAGCTTAAAGGTCGCATCTAATTCAGTCAAGAGGATAGATGAATGACACTTTGTCGATAGGTTTACTTTGTCAATTACCAAACACAGCCATTTTGCTCTTAGTTTTAAATTCCTACTTTGTCCATATCCATGCAAACACAGCCATTTTACTCTGTTTTAATTCATACTTTGCCCATTACCAAACACGGCCATTTTCTTTTCTGTTTTAATTCTTACGGCTTTGTCCATTACCAAACACGGCCATTTTGGCTCTCTGTTTTTTGTTTCGTATTATCCAGCGTCAATCCTGCCGCCGTCTCTGATCTGGGCTGGGAGACGGTGAGGGATACGGCAGCGGAACAGAAGGAGAAGGTACTGGACGTTCAAATCGATTCCTCCGCGTTGCCCCTGACGACCAACGACGAGGGCGAACAGGTTCTGCGGTTCTATTGGTTCGATGCATACGAGGACCAGTACAAACAACCAGGTATGGTCGGAAAGGAAGTTTCTTTTTTCGCAACCATTCTGGAACGCAAAGCTACGTAACCCGAACGTAACTCCTTATGTTGAGTTTTTATGGTTGATTGTGTTTCAGTGAAGAAATATGTTTGTTTCCTGGTACAAATTGTGAAGTCCTCTGATTGACACAAACCCACAAGACCCCAACAGACCTCAAAGTGTGTACCACCCTGGAAAAAAGTGCCTATCAAGAGAATTCTTAAAGGCACTGACGCTTTTAGACACTACGACCGAATCAGGCAGACTATTTTGTTACGATATCAATTTGCATAAATTCATCACGCCTATCGATTACTGTGATATCACGAAAATCAGTGACATTGATTCTACCAAACTGACAATCCTAGCCTTAATATAACTACCCTCCGGTTGTCCTATCTTTTCTCTGTAGAACAATTTCTTCTTCATTCTCTTAAGTGAAATGTAGCCTGACAACCACATCTCACAAACATAGGAGGACAATTCAATTTATTTAATTATACCTCTTTTGTTTTAAGGTGTGGTGTATCTCTTTGGCAAAGTCTACATAGAGGCAGCGAAGGCCTACGTCAGTTGCTGCTTGACGGTGAAGAACATAGAACGCATCCTCTACCTGCTCCCAAGGGACACTGTAAGTCTATTAAAAGGTTTGAAATTCTCTTGGGTTTTTCTTATTTCAGGTTACATATTACCTTGGCTCTCTTTCGTAGAAATTCCATTTTCTTCGCTTAAACTCAAGCATGTTCGTTCTATTGGAAATCTGCCGATTGGCTGCTACTGAAATGTTTTTACTGTTGTATTGGCTGGCATATAATTGATATATTTTATAGAAATCGGCGATTTGGACGATGCACCATTCTACTGATTATGTGCATGATATGGGGAGACAGTTACAGCTCTCATTAATGTAATAATTTTACCTCAATGATCAAGTTTTGAAGGCTTTTACAAACTCCTTTTTTTCTGTAAATTTTGCCAGAATGATGGCAAAGAAGTCACAATGATGGATGTATACGAAGAATTTGATGACCTGGCCTCTGAATTCAAAATTACTAAGTACAGGTCAAAGGTGAGTGCATGACGATATGAAATGGATGTCAGGAGGTCTAGCTCACAACCTTTCTGTGACCTGTCGGTGGTAACAGTCGCAAACTATTTATTGCATCACCATAGAGGAGGCTATGCCAATAAAGTGTCATGTTGTCATGTTGACTAGAGCTTGCTTCAAAGACCTACTATGGACTCGTATGTGTACAAGACTATCATGCATTTCGCCAAACCTGGGAAGAAGGTATTCAAGCAAAATATTCAGTAGCTAGTAACTTTCAAAATTCGTTCGAATGATTTTTAAACCTTTATTGTAACTAATGTGTTGATGTGCCGCTAAACCCTCTTTTCCTCATCTTGTCTTCGAAATGTAGCCGCTTTGCATTCTGTCGCGCAACTGAAATGATGGTGTGTGTGTTCATGATTTACAGTATGTGATGTGTGTTTGTGATTTACAGTATGTGATGAATGTTCATGGTTTACGGTATGTGATGTGTGATCATGATTTACAGTATGTGATGTATGTTCATGCTTTGCAGTATGTGATGTGTGTTCATGCTTTACAGTATGTGATGTGTGATCATGATTTACAGTATGTGATGTATGTTCATGCTTTACAGTATGTGATGTGAACATGATTTACAGTATGTGATGTATGTTCATGCTTTACAGGATGTGATGTATGTTCATGCTTTACAGTATGTGATGCATGTTCATCCTTTACAGTATGTGATTTATATATTCATTCTTTACAGTATGTGATGTATGTTCGTACTTTACAGTATATGACGTACGTTCTTGCTTTACAGTATGTGATGTACGTTCATGCTTTACAATATGTGACGTATGTTCATGCTTTACAGTATGTGATGTATGTTCATGCTTTACAGTATGTGATATATGTTCATGCTTTACATTATATGATGTATGTTCTTGCTTTACAGTATGTGATGTATGTTCTTGCTTTACAGTATGTGATGTATGTTCTTGTTTTACAGTATGTGATGTATGTTCATGCTTTACAGTATGTGATGTATGTTCGTACTTTACAGTATGTGATGTTTGTTCATGCTTTACAGTATGTGATGTATTTTCATGCTTTCTCTCGCTACACTGTCCTACTACGTTCATCTTGCTTGGTATTTATCCTATAACTTGGACGAATGATAACGCTTTGATTTGAGTTTAACATTAAATGCTCAACATGAATGTACCCTTTTACAATTTTCAGAAAGTGACCAAGCAGTATTGTTTCAGTGTTAATGGCATTCCTGCAGAATCGGAATATCTGGAGGTCAAATATGGGGTGAGCCTTACAGTGTGTGTGACATTATACGACACATTTAGCATTTAATTTAAGCACTCACCGTGTGATGCAAGACATATTTAGCAGCTAAATAAATCACGGGCAGTATTACGTACAACACGTTTAGCGGCTATATAAAGCAGTTTTATCGTGATATAAGACACATTTAGCAGCTAAAATAAGGACAGTGTGACATTGACACGTTTTAGCAAGCTAACTAAGCACTTAACCGTGAGACATTTGTAACATGTTGAACTATGCCGTAGGATTCCCAAACGAACATAACACGATTCGAAATGATTGAACAAGACCAGATTTAACTTTCAGCAATCTATTCATGGTATATCAAACTACACAAAACGATGGCGCTCTTTCGTAACTACTGCTTGACATTGTGTGACTGTATCACCTGTTACTGTTACAATGTAATAATACAATGTATGCTATCCAATACACTACACATGCTGAACTAATAAATGTAACAGTGTGAGTTGAATATGCTTGGTCATGGCTTAGAGATTAGCAAACCATTATTTTGGACAACAAAATATGAACTTGGAAATGGTTAAACGTTTGCATCATTTCTTTATTATTCTTCAACTTTTCCAAGGCGGAGTACCCTCCACTGCCTGAGACTATTAAAGGCAAGACTTTCTCTCATGTCTTTGGCTGCAAAACATCCTCTCTGGAATTATTCCTGATGGAGAGGAAGATAAGAGGACCATCATGGTTGGATGTCAAACTACCCCGTAAGCACTTTTTTTTGCAATAATTCAAAAAGTACTCAAAATTATTTCTTGTTAGATTACTATAAGCCAACAAAATCTAACCGTGATCCCTAACTGTTTCCAAATATTTTCAAGATTGAAAATCTTGAAAACCTGGAAAATTACTAAACATTCTTGGAAATTTGATATGATATGCACATGGAAAATTGTAATCGGTCTTGAAACTGCACACTGAGCCTGCAGTTTTCCATGGATTGCAGAACAATTCAGAATTATTTTGTAGTATGGATCAATGGAAAGTTTCATTTCCACAACATTTGGAATGGAATTCCAGTTTCAATGTTAAATGCTGTAGTGGCTGCTAGAATACTCCCAACTGATATATCGAGGGTAGTGTCAGTCATATACACAAGGCTTGAAAAGACTGGAAAATTTAAACCTGATGTAAGAATCCCATCCTAAGGTATTGCCCATCCATCCATGCTCATCCTCACAGAGCCCACCTCTCAGCAGTACTCCTGGTGCAAAGTGGAAGCCATCGTCATGAAACCGGATCAAGTTTCCGTTCACACTGGGGAAACCCCACCACCACTTGTTGTCATGGCGATCAGCTTGAAGACCGTCGTCAACACCAAGACCCACCAAAATGAAGTAAGAACCGTTGGTCAGAAATCGTGGAACTAGTACTTTAACTATAATAATATCGTTCAGCATAGTGGCTCCTTTTGGAGTACTCGGGAAATCTAGGTCAAAGGTCATATAGAGGTCAATTGAGCTCTTATAGTACAGTCTGCAGAGGTGTTCAGAAATGTGAAGCCGAATTTGAACATCATGTTGGCGACATTTGAGTTTATTTATTGAAATCGATTCTTCCACAGCTATTGATGGGTGCATATGTGAACCAAAGTTGCTCATATTGGTTCCTTCAAGAGAATCTCTTTTGATGTATTCAGCATTTTAGGACAAAGGTCATTTAGAGGTCCTTGTAGAAAATGCTCATTTGTCTAAAAACCGTCAATTGATCATTTGCAGAAACAAGTGGTCGCTTGAGTCGAGTTTAAGAATGAATATTGATGGGAGTCTACAGTGGTTTGTGGTCCTTGTAGAATTGCTTACTACTTTGAGGGGTTGTATGTGAATATTTAAGCTATAGGATTACTATTCAAGCTTTGTACTCTGGATATGAATTCATCCTATACTGACATTTTAAAATTGAAGGCAAACCTCTTTCTCTGCTTTAATCTAAAAAAATATTCCTCAGATCTTAGCTCATGCTCTCTGCTTCAGAAATTTCATTACATAATGATTCAGAAAAAAGTTCTCCTATTTGTTATAGACTGCTGTAAGTTACACAACCTCATTTATGTTATTCTTTTTAGGTGCTGGCAATCTCTGCTATGGTACACCACAAGTTTCCTGCAGACAAGGCCTCGCCCAAGCCACCATTCCAGCAGTATTTGTGTGGTAGGCTGATTACCGCCTAGCTTTATTGCTAGATCATTCAGCAATCATAGTATATAGTTCCTAGTTACAGTCCTAATTAACATTACCGTCCAATGATATCCGGCGAAAGGGATATATATCATGAAAGTTACGGACAAACTGCATCAAGAATGTGAATTTCTCTGAAAGCTAATTTTCTTCAAATGTCTTGTTCGTATAATGGAAATGCCCAAGAGTATAGAGTCCGGTTGAAACCAGTAGCAATTTATTTCCACTGGTTTCAACTAGTATGAACTAGTTTCAATCAGGTGTCTATTGAAGTCAACTGGCTGGTTGCCAACAAGTAATTAGTCTGCAATAAACATGTTTGGTAGGACCGCATTATTTTGCGATTCATATAATTCCGCACTGCGATGCAACAATCTCAACCGTTCAGAATAAAATTTCCGGAGCAGCTCTCGTCTTTAACAGTCGAAATATAGCCGTATCAAATCACCACAATGAAAAAAAAAAGGGTAGAGTCAGTACATTTCACTTGTTTAAAATAAGTTTTTGTAAGATGCTTCTGAATTCTGTAAGACGAAAGCTGGGAATAGCCTCGTTAAAGACGACCCACGACATTCCCTGTTGTCATCGTCTGCTGCTAATGATCATTCGTCACGTAGAGCGGCAGTTGGCAGGTTGCCATTTTTTGCGCAGATGCCTTGAGAAAACAAATGACCGATCTATACCTTAATGACCGATCTATTCCTTAAGGCACTATTACTTGTTGAAGGATATGGCGTTAAAACAAGCCCATATAGAATTGCATGGAAATGGCACATGGCGAAATCATGTTGCCGGTGGACGATATTTATATCAGCAAGCAGAAATATCTCAATTGATGGTATAATATTAGCTTTCAAAAGGAATTTATCTCTCCTAATGCACCCATTGAAAATCCTGCTATATATAACAACAGCTAATTGTATTTAAGGTTTTTTGACATTCCTAACCCTGCGAATTATCTCATTCCAAGTGTGAATTCATGCAATTTGAAATAAGTTCATTCTAGTTCATAAGCAGTTTCATCTTTTGTGAAAATTCATCTTACATTAAACTGAAATTAGAATATGCTACCGTCTGTTTCATGATGAACATGCTACCTTTTCTACGTCTGTAGATATATATAATATATGTGTATGCTGTACCGATATGTAATCACCTGCTACTGCGAGATTGGGTGATTTTGTTGCAAGGAGAAATAAAATAGCAATGGTGGGTGGGTATAGCAGATAGAGAGTTACTGGGAGGCATATATTATAGTCACAATCACCTGTTTACTTGTCTTTCAGCCATCACCACACCCACTGACTGTGTTTTTCCATTTGATTTTCGGGATGTAATCAAACGAAAGGTGAGAAATTATTTTTGTTGGAAAATGGAGTGAGACTTAAGTAAACTTCAAGAACGGTTAGTAAGACTCATCTAGGAAACTGTCCGTGTTGATCGTGAATAAACACCGGCTCTCCGTTTTCTTTTTCAACCAACGGTCAAACCTCAACGAGGCAGGCATCCCATCATGCTCCCACTATGTCTGACAGACGTGAGTGTACGTTGATCTTCAACCACTTTCACAAAGACCGAAGGGAGTGCATTTACGGTCGTGCTGAGCAAAGTTATCACGAACTCAAAATGCCGATTCATAAACCGTGTGAAATTTGAACGGAATCACCAAACACCACGACTTGGGCTTGAACTAAGAATATCCAGCCCCTCACCAGAAGCTGACAAGTCCATCATGGCTTATGACCGTGTAGATTGTTGCACTAGGATCTAAATTTCAACTTGATAAACCCTGTTAGAGATGTTATATACTTCCTTTATTCAAAACTTTATTAATATTATGGTCTAAATCAACTTAGTTTCCCAGAATTTCACACTATGTGTACATTACACCATTTACTTCCATCAACATCCAGGAATATTATGGACAGGTTTATTTTGACAGTGGAGACAAATTTTCCATTTTCTCATTTTCTCGATTTCAGGATAAAAACATTGAAGTGATGCCCAACGAGAGGGCTCTGCTAGGTTATTTCTTGGCAAGGATCCAGAAATTTGACCCGGATGTGATAATTGTGAGTTTGTAATTGCCGCTTTATTGGGCCTTACTTAAAACATGGTAATTTGACCTGGCTATAGTATACATACTGTACGTATCACATGACGTTAAAATAAAATTGACTTCTGTAACATTTTCCACGGCCATAAGTATGAAATGATATTAGGGTTTACAGGTATTACTTTCTGTACGATGATTTCCATTTATATTTGTCTATTAAGTTAGTGTTATACATATTATATAGGATAGGTGTCTATCCTGTAGCCTAACCCAATACATCTTCTATAGGATAGGTGTCTAGCCTAACCTGGTACATATTCTATAGGATAGGTAATCTTTTATGTTAGGCCTAACTAAATGCATAATGCTATAGTATTGCCAAGAACATTGTCAGCAACATGAATAATGTATGTGTCATCTTATTCTACATCCTCCAGGGTCATGACATCTTTGGATTTGACTTAGACGTTTTACTCCATCGCATCAGCGCTAATAAGGTTCCGCATTGGTCGCGGCTGGGACGACTGAAAAGGAGCATCATGCCAAAGTTAGCTGTAAGTCCTCGCACCTTTTCTCCCCTAAAGAATGCAAACGGACGTATAACGTAAATATTTTACTTTGGGGAATCTTTTAAGTGGCGCTATAGTGGAGTTTTCATGTGATGATGTATTTCAAATTTCCTAATTTACTTTGTGTACCACATCTGAGACGATCTGTACAGGAGACTTTTGTGCTGGAGTCTTTTGTACTGGAGAATCTGTACACGTATCTATAACAGGAAAGTTATTCAGGTTGCATTGTTTGAATTAGTGTGGGACAAAACTCAATATCTAATAGTCATCCATTACCAGATAGCAAGAGATTATTTTGCTCGTAAAAACAAAGATAATTTTTTTTCCTAATTTGACATTCTGTATCACTGAAATGCATTATTAATGCAAATGATAAGGAGAATATAACATTCCTTGCAATTCTGTAATTCCCAACTCAATGCACTGCTCTGAAGAAAAGAATTCTTGGTATAGTCACAGATTATTCTTCCGGTTTTTATACAGGACTGATATGGAATGCTACTGTAGCTTCTTGAATAAATTTTCTCATGGAGGTGTTTCCAGTAGTTTTCTACGACAGCAATCGTTTCTGTCTGCTTTTTTCCGGCGAAGTAAACGGTCACTGTTACGATAAACAATCTGTGCATTCACTGGTTCGCACAAACCGGTTAAACATCGCGTATCTTTCCAGGGAGGCCCGCAAGGCAGAACTGGCGCATTCGCGGAAAAGAACGCGACGTGCGGCCGTCTCGTCTGTGACATCAAAATTTCAGCAATGGAGCTGATACGGAGCAAGAGCTACGACCTCTCGCAGTTGACCTATCAGCTCTTGAAGAAGTCAAGGCAAGATATACCGTTCGAAGATATCAGGAATATGTATGGGTGAGTATAAGTTACTGTTGAGGAGAGGATTCGTAGTAGAAGCACGCACCTGCCGGATATGGTTGAGTTGTCCTCTAAGGGATTTGAAGATATCAGGAATATGTATCTTTATATAAGTATGCTACTGTGATTCATAATAGAAGCATGCACCCTTTGGATACCGATGGTTTCGAAGCCGTTAGGAAATTTGTATGGGTGAATATATGTTACTGTTGATGAGAGAATTCATAATAGAAACATGCACCCACCGGATCTCGTTGTATCCTTATGGTTTCGAAGATATCAGGAATATTTATGGGCGAGTATGTTACTGTTGAGTGGTTCATAATAGAAGCATGCACCCACCTGGATTACTGTGGAGCAATTCTCCATGTTTTCTTGCAAGAAATTGCCTTGCCGATCACAGCAGGTAACGATTACTGGTCTGTGAAGTGTTATGAAAATACAACAATTATTTGTCCATTTCATGTCGCCTTCCCTCGCAAGTTTGTCAAATTTGCTTATACCAGTCTTAAACTGTGGCATATGTATAACCAAAGGGTGAACGTAATATATACGAACACTTTTTGACCAACTTGATCTAAGCTCCACTTTTGCAGCTCACTTGGGCTAAAGTGAGTTCAGATGGCTGTTTTTTTTTGGGGGGGGGAGGTCATTGGGGTTGGGTGTGGTGTAGTCCAGGGGTACCAATCCAGGTATATGGTGGCAAGAATGAACACTGCATGATCAATCCCTGCTCCGAGAAAGAAAAATTGAAATTTAATACGTAAATTTATTTACCAACTGCATTTTTAACGTAACCTTGAACTTTCGTTCGTCCTCTTTGCCTCGCGGTGACCCTTCTCTCTCTCTCGTTTATTCTGTCAGGGCCTCGCGAGATTTGGCTCACTTTGTCGACCACACTCTGATGGACACCAACTTCATTCTCCAGATCCTGTGCGAGTTGAACGTCCTGCCGTTAGCGATGCAGCTGACCAATATCTGTGGCAACGTCTTGGTGAGTGGCATTCATGGGGGAACAAAATAATATACCTTCGTTTTATTCAGAACATCGTCGGCGAAACTCTCAGATGGGGTATTCGATCCCCACTGAATCCACCTCTGTTTACTGATAATAAAAAATCCTAGTATATTTTATTAGCTGGACAAGTTCTTATTACAGATTGTTATTGCAGTCGTCTGCGACTTCATCGAGAGTGTGGCCTAGCGGTGCGAGAGTGGACCTAGCGGTTTGAGCGTCTTCCGCTTCTTGCCCCGAAAGTCGCAGGTTTCCCGATCCCCAGGCACGACTTGTTCAGCACAGCTGCTTAGCAGTGGTGATGAGTGCGGTCTGCCGTGGCGTTTGGCGATTCGGTTTCGATTTTTTTTTTTGGGGTGGGTTTCATTTTGTGGGTTAAATTCGCTCAAAATGGCTGCCATACAGTGGTGATGAATAGGTTGTTCTCACTTCCCTCAGGCTTCCTAACCCTAATTACTATACTATTCTACACTAACAGTGTCCATGTTACACAAGGAATAATTATTATTAAGTATTAATCAGTTACCGGAGTCTTTTCTTCTGTACCTTCTTTAATCCAGTCCCGGACGTTGATGGGCGGTCGCTCCGAACGAAACGAGTACCTCCTCCTCCACGCTTTCCACGAGAAAAACTTCATCTGTCCCGACAAGGAATACAAGAAGAAGGCACCAGTTGGGGTGAGTAGCGGAAGCATCGCATGTCGGAAGGTTTGAAATGTTCTGGTTTGTTAAATCTGACTAATTTTAAGCGGTTAGAGGATCGTCCCGAACGTTATCCTTAAAAACTGGCTGAAATTCGGTGTGAACAAAATTCAGGAAGTGAAATCCCCCTCCTAAATGGCCTGCGAAATTGGCAGTTTAATTTTATGCTATTAACATCGATAGATGTGTACAACAGATTCTTTGGTCTCAGTCTGCTAATCCAGAACTCTGAAAAGGAAATTTCCTCCAATGGCAATCGTACTACAACCCATTCTTGAAGCTTCTACCTCCTGGTATATGTGCACTTCTATATGTGCAACAAATTCTGGAGGAAAATGATCCAAACACAATTAGCAAAGAAAAGAACCTTTCAAGAGAGTATAATAGTCCAAATAGCATTCAATAATGTAGCTATCGACATTCTTGCCAACCATTTTTATCCACATTCGTACCATATCC